>JASDQU010373752.1:63360-84483 GCA_032191745.1 Picea mariana | reverse complement strand
GGATGTGGGAAACCAGGAACTATTGAGAAGTCAAGAGGTGCAAACCTCTGAGCCAAAAAAGCTGCAAACTCTTTTGACATTTGATTATTGTGGAGTCGCCACTGAATCTGTCCTTCATGGAGTCACCAAATAGATAATTACAACCAAATGATGTCCAAGATTTGTCTATCATCAAAGCTGGATCTTGTCGTTTCCCAAAGAAGCTGAGCTTAAATCTCCTCTCCCCGGCAACGGCACCAATTTGTTATCGCTCCAGGAAACTCTCCTAGGATGTAAGTCAGAGATGTCTAGTAACTTGATCTTTTTAGAAACTATTTTCTCAATAATATGTGTGGGTTTTGGATCAAGATAAATATCTTAAACTCTAGGTTGTATCCTCAAGACAGTCTTAACTATAATCATGCAACACAAGGCCTTCAAGAGCTATTGTCAGATAGGTTTGTATAACAGATGGATAAGAAAACTAATCAATTAACCAAAACATACAGAAAACCATATATATGATGGGTCAACAAACTAGCCAATGATTCTTGTTGTTCTTGCTTAACAATCAAAAGTAAGATGACAGTTACCATAGGATCATTAAACAGAGACAAAAGAACTAATTCCACTCATAATTATAGACAAAGATGAAAGAAGGTCTGACAGTAACAAATAAAAGAAGCTTGTTGGCTGATATATTAAAGAAAGTGTCTTTCATACAAAACAGTAGCATATAGAACTCAAAATCCAACCATTAGTTCATCTTCTATCTTTAGCTTTATAGCTTTATAATGCAGTTTTGAGATCCTAAAAGCATGGATCAGATATGCTAAAGATAGAAAGTCAAAATTCAGTTTGCAAAAGATAGGGAATGATCCCCAAAATGAGGTCAATCCCACATTTCATGGTCTTCATATCTTGTAGAGTCATTGTGTAGTGCAGAATAGCCTTCCAAGGCTGAGTGATGACTCTTCCAAGAGATACAATTTGAACTTGTTGAGATATGCAGAAAAATCCAATCTGTTTCCACCAAAATAGATGCCAAAACCAACTTGGCCACCCTTTCTAATCCTTATGCACCAAAAATGAATCTTGAAACTGAATATATAATTCATCATCCATCCATCATGAGTGTTTTCAAATTATTTGGATCAGGAAAACCTTGATCTGTGAAAAAATTCGGTCATTCTGGCAGTGACAGGCTTTCGGTGGTTAACGTAAAAGACTTCTGGGTGATTTAACTATTGAAAGCTCTACTTTTGGTGGTTAATGAACAGTCATCCTATTCGCCTAAACTACCAAAAGCTTGGCTTTGTCAAAACTTCAAAATTTTCAAAAATTGATTTACCTTGCTGCTTTGATGAGTGTTCAAGGTTCTTTTGGTGATGCTCCTCCTCCTTTTATAGAGCTAGAAAACTCAATCTATTGTGTAGGAGGCTCTGTTTCTTTCTCGGAGAAAGTAGCCAGTTCTTCTAGGTGATATCTTATCTGATGGGTAACCATATGGCTATGTATTATTGTCACCTATCACGGTTCTATTGGTCATTGCAATTGTTTTAATAGCCATAGTCCTATTCTGCAAGTCAAATTCTCTGAGATAACCGATCACTAAATCCATAGTCAGAGACATAAAGCACTGCCATTGTAGCCGACTACTTCTCCAGTGCTTGTTTGCTCCCTAATTTTGATCAAAACAGAAGAAGAAAAGGCGCATCTACCAATTCTTTTTTCACTTCGTCCAGGGCCTTCGTTTCTTCAACACCAAGAACCTAGGGACCTTTGGGTATCCCTACCATATGTGCTTCATGACAAACCTCCAACGAAACAACAATATTTTGGATCATGGTGCAAACTATTCTGCAGGCATCAGCATTAGCTAATGATCAACTTCTTACAGCAGTACAAAACAGGCACACAACATGTTTATTTGTCCACGTCTGAGATTGCATAAGCCCAAAACATGAAAGGTGATACCTGTCCTTGCATTTTTCACAGTGAATTAGATTTTTTCAAAATTTTCTCTTCATTTCCCATTACATACACAACAGTCCTCTGTGTCCCTAAGTGCAATTGACATTTGGACCTTCTGTGGATCTCTCTCCAAAGAATTGTTTATCTAGACAAGAACATCTCGCAACTTTAGTGCAGATGTACCCAAACAACCAATGACAGACTTGCAATGCAAAATCCAACTGCTAACATCAACTATTTTCGAAGAAAGCATTAACAACATGTTATCCTCCACAATGCTAGACTCTGCAACTTCCTGAAGTTTGAGCAAGTCTAGCCATGTAATATCAGTAGATTGGCAATCAAAGAATGCCTGCACCTGCTTTTGCCAAGCTCTATGATAATGAATAGCTGCATTTATTTGATCGGCCTTAATAGGAAAAGAAATTTTCAATTTCTGAGATTTAGTAACAAGCTCTTCCAGTTCCAGAATATTGCATGTTTTCTTTGAAGATGACACAGAAAGGATTAGAAGTGGTTTCTTAAGCCACCTTTTACTCTCGAGCAATAAACTTTCTAACAAGTAATAGGTAGATTTCTGGCATCTTTTATCAGACTCTCAATATCCTCTATCAATGGAGACTTGGAAGAAAAAGAGAGAACCTTTAAGTTCCATGTCAATGCAGCAGAAACCTCTTCTAGCTTTGTTATCTTATCTAATTCAAATCCAAGTTTCGAGCCACTTTTAATAGAAGACTGCAGAAATTCCATCAGTTGATCAAGTTTTATCATAAGATTATCCATGTCCTAGTCTTTATCATGGACTGCATCCCATTCATTCTGGCTATCAAGAAATAAATTAGCAGATGCTAGTAAGAGGGTTGTTTTGGAACACCAAGCCTCCACATTTTTCAAAACCATTGAAGATATTTGCACTGCAAATGCTTGACGCATGCTTGTGGGTATTGTGTGAAGAGAACCTCAGATCATTCCTAAACCTAGGCATGTGATTGCATGCAATCTTCTTCATTATTTCATTTCAACACATGCTATCCACAACACCTATTTTTCCTCCTTATTGCGGCTGGCATTTTGAATTAGTATGCCTGTTAATTCTGTGTCACCTGCGTTGTCCATCAGGCACCTGCAAAGGGCATTTAATGATATGATAACTGGGTCAAATTCTCAATTCATCGTCGAGTCTGCAATTCGGGCAGGTGTAACAGCCTGCTTCCCCATACCGTCTACTAAATAGATAACACCAGTCAACGTCCTCCTCCGTGACATCTATAGTTCTTGACCAGTTGTAAAAGAAATGGCCACTTTATCTTTTGCAACTACCTCAACAGTTTCTAGAGATGACGATGAGAAGAAACTTATTTTTGTTGTGAGAACCAGCCACCAGTCTAGTTTGAGAGACGGGCCCTGAAAATGATCTGTATATGTCAATGCAGTGAAAGGAGCATCTAGAACATTCTCCTTTCGACAAACCCTAAACCCAATCCGACAATGAATCTCTTAACAACACTAGAGTTTGTGGAATTCTTTAGCATGTTTGGCGGTAATCCATGACACCTTCTAACTTTGCAGATACTGAGAAACCACTTGACACCTGCAAAATCTCTGGTACTTGTAATCTTGGACATCTCTCGGTGGATCTTCTTCATGGCTTAGACATTTGGACTTAATTTTAAATCGTGACCTATCTTGTAACTTGACCTGTCGACTTGGCATATACACATTGCATAAGCATTGTATTTGGTCAGTGAACTTGATCAAATGACTTTAGCTTTCTTTATGTGTCCACACATAACATGACTCATGATGGAGTAAAAAGAGTTGGCACTCAGTGTTGGGCTTTGATAACTTTATATGTTTAAGTATTGTGGAGACTAACATATGACATGTAAACTAGGAACTAGGAGTTTGGCATATGGTTTGACTCTGTAGTTTCCCCAAAAGTTTGGTCAAAACTCATAAGTCCCAAGAAGGCTATAAACTTAGGAATAAAAGGAAGTGTGATCTAGTGTTATAGACTAATGGCTTGACCATTTATTATGATTTTTGTATTGCGGGATAAAGGAGAAAGGCCATAGGGTTTATGGACAAAACACAATCAATAGGAGCTGTTAAGATTTAATGGAAATTATGGAAATCATGACACTAGCTTGAAACCAGAAAAATAGGCAATTATAGCTAAAATTTGATGAAGGCAATCAAAATTTACCAGTTCATTTTGATCGCTAACACCTCTGTAAGATCCAGTCCAATTTCTTGGGCCATTCTTAGCATCTTGATCTCAAATTCAATTGGAAAGATAGGTTCTTTTCCATAGACTAGATGATAAGGAAAGTAGCCAGTAGTGTTACGCCATGTTGTGCAATAGGCCCATAAGGAATTTGGAAGCTCGACTGCCCAATTATGACGGTTTGTTGAGATTGTTTTTTTCAAAATTGCCTCCAAGACTTTATTGATACTTTCCACTTATCTGTTTTCCTATGGGTGGTATGGGGAGGTAAATCTATGTTTAATATGATAATTACCCAAAGTGGTCATGATTTTATAGGCTGTAAATTGCGACCCTCCATCAATGATTACTTCCCTAGGTAATCCATAGCATACAAATAATTCAAAGAGAAACTTAATGACTGCTTCCTCCGTTGCATTTGGCAAGGCTACTACCTCTACACATTTGGTCATATAGTCTATTACAACTAGTATATAGGCCTTCTGGTTTGATTTTGGGTTGAAGGGGACAACAAAGTCCAGTGCCCATCTCTCAAAAGGTTCTGCCACCACTTGTTATTGTAGAGGCATTTCATCGGGTTGGCCTGGCCGACCCATCCTCTGACAGTTTTCGCAGGCCTGGACATATTTATTTTCATATTTGAATATTGAGGACCAATAATAGCCCATCTGTAAAACCTTATGCTCAGTTCTGTAGTCTACAAAATTTTTGCCACGGGGCTCATCGTGACCTGCCTTCAAGACATCGTATATTTCATCATCTCTGACACATCTCAAGATCTGAAGATCAGACCCTCTGTGGAAAAGATATCCACTGATCCAAGTGAACCGTGTACTGCTTTGAATGATTAGTTTCATTTCTCTTGATGATAGGTGTGTTGGTAGTTTCCCAGCTGCTAGATAATTCACCACATTAACATACCAAGGAATATTGATAGTGAAAATGAACAAATGTTCATCAGGGAAATGGTCTTCAACTGTCAAAGAGTCATCTATTTTGGGCACACAAGACAAGAAATCTACAATGATATTCTCTCTTCTGGGACGATCCTTGATGGTGATGTTGAATTCTTGCAATAGTAATAAACACTGAGTAACCCATCCATTAGTGATAGGTTTGTTAGCTAAATATTTAATAGGAGAATGATCAGTATACAGAATAATTGGATAGCCTATTATATAGTGGCAGAATTTATTAATAGCATGTATAACAACTAAAAATTCCTTTTATGTTACTGTGTAATTTAATTCAGCAGAAGTAATATTTTTTCTAATAAAATAAATAACATAAGGTTTCTTGTCTTCTTACTGTCCAAGGACAATGCAGAAAACGCCTATGGCGATATCTGATGCATCTATAGAGATGTGGAATGGTAATTTCCAGTTTGGTCCTTTCAGCACTGGTGCTTTTGAAACCATCCTTTTGAGTTCTGCAAATGCAACATCACACTTATCAGACCACTAAAATTCCACATTACCAGTTAAAGCATGTAAAGGTGCAGTTATTATTGAAAAAATTTCTATGAATATGCGATAATATCCATCACAACCAAGGAAACTACATACCTCATTTTGTGTATGAGGTGTAGGTAGATTAAGGATTACCTCTATTTTTGTTGGGTCTACCTTGATTCCATCTGCAGAGACATAGTGTCCTAGTACCACCACTTCAGTCATCATCATATGACATTTATTATGACTCAAAGATAGCCTGGTAGCAATGCATCGTTCTAGTACCTTCTCTAGATTACATAGATCTTGATCAAGGTCAGATCCATAAGGGATGAAATCGTCCATGTAAACTTCAAGTCCTTCATTAATCAAATCAGAAAATATGCTTAAAATAGCTCTCTAGAATGTAGCTGGAGAATTACATAACCCAAAGGGAAATACTCTATATGCGAAGGTACCCCAGGGGCATGTAAATGTATTTTTATCCTGGTCTTCTGGAGCAATCTGAATCTGATTATAACTGCTAAATCCATCTAGGAAGGAAAAACAATTGATTCCATGCTAAAGTATCAAGGACCTGATCAATAAAAGGTAGGGGAAAATGGTCCTTATGGGTATCTTTATTGAGTTCTTTGTAGTCTACACCAATCTGCCATTTCCCATTATTCTTGGGGACGATTACTAGTGGAGAGACCCACCAACTGTCTGAAATAGGATATATGAAATCTACATCCAACAGTTTTTGTAACTCTTCTTTAATGACATCCCTGAGATGAGAATTCAATCTTCGTTGGGGATGTTGAATGGGTCGAGCATCTTTCTCAATATCGATATGATTTGTACAGAGTTGGGGATCAATTCCCTTCATGTTGGGATACTCCCAAGTAAAATCTTGTTGATATCTAGAAAGGATCTGAATCAATTTTCGTTGTTGTTGCTTATTCAAATTAGCATTAATATTCAGAAACATCCCCGATGCAATTTCAATTGATATGTTGTTATGGATAGGAGTAATGGGAATCTATTGCTCCATCAATTCTTCCAGAGGATCTCCCTGTGATTCATTATCTAAAACAACTTTTAGCATTTTCCATGTTGAGTTTCCTATAATGGTTGGGTTGTTAATGAAGCTACTGATCACATCATATTCTAGTTGGTTTTTGAGCCCGAGAGCTTCTTCCAGTGTGAGAGGAGATTGTAGGTTTTTTTCTGGATATCTAGGTGGTGGAAATTGTTGATGTATGATAGGAAGACTTGGTTTATCTGGAGGATACAGGATGAGGTTCTTTGTAGCACTTGCTCTAGCAATTGTCATGTTGCATGTGCGACATCCTATGTATTCATTTGTTGTTTCAGTCCATGGTCTTCCTAATACCAATGGGTGTCCATCGAGTCTACTTATTGGGTTTATAACTAGGAAATCAACTAGGTATTCCCAAGAGTTAACCGAAATTTCTATATATTGTAATGTGCCGACTGGTTTAATCACTGATCTATCATCCAATTCTAACATAATTGAAGTAGGTTCAAAGGAGGTGATACCCATGACATTACAAGTTTCGATGGTCAAAATATTGATGGTTGCCCCCAAATCCACTAGCGTATTTGGAAAAAAATAACCCCTATATCTGAACTATTACCATGGAATTCCCTGGGTCTGTATACTTGACTGGCTCTTGCTTACCTAGAATAATATTATACAAATCTCCTACCATGTGAACAGTTGATGGATTTTTATCTTTCCTGACAGGCTTCTTCCCACATAACTCTTTAATTGTTTTTGCATAAATTAGGATGTCTTGCAGAGCCTGTAGGAGTGGGATCTTAACATATATATTACCCGGCAATATTGAAGTTAGGATATACAGCTATTTTTGCTATCATTATCCTCTCAGGAAATGGGGGAGGAGGAATTATATCCTCATCAGGACTCTGTTGCTCGACTGTGTTTTCCCCCTATTTTGCTTCTTCTGTTATGACCACAGTCGAGGGTTTTATTGTCGGTTGTATATTATTCTCATTCTTCTACTCTTGGTGAATGTTACTTTCTTCTGGAGAAATTATGCACCCTGAACTCAACCAGAGTTTGTTGCACCCTACAGAGTTGATTTCCCCCTCCAAATTCTCAACAATTTGCACAAGTTGTGTTGGTCTATTATTAGGATTTGTGTTGGGTTGAGATGGTAATTGAGGGCACATTTGAGGTTGAGGGTTTTGGGGTAATTGAAGTGGAGCTTTTAAAGTGGGATGAGCTTGAGGATCCATCCCCATGGGTTGATTGGTCATTCCCATGGGGAGTTTCCAGTTTTGATTCCAATTGGGGGCTTGGGCAATTATGTTAGTCCACTGTGAAGGATAGGGGTTGTTCTTTGAATTCTGCCAGGATGGGGTAGGGTATTGCGAGTTAGGCTAGGTGGGATTCGCATCTGGTTGATTTGGCCAGGTGGGATTTGCAGCTGGTTGATTTGGCCAAGGTGTAGTAGGATATTGTTGGGACTGCTAGGTAGGGTTAGCAAATGGTTGGCCCTACCATGCATTTCCAGAATTATTTTGTTGATTATTCTACCCAGAAAAGAAAGAAGAGGGATCTTGTAGTGTAACGAGCCTGACATTGGGGACATTGAGCCATCAAATATACCAATTTTGTTTCCTCTTATTCTTCTTTAAAGACAACTTTTAGTCATGGGAGTGATGGACATTGTTCTGTCACATGGTCTTTGGAATAGATGGCGCAAATCCAAATCACATCCAAGGGACATTCCCTCGGACCATGTTTCATTCTGCATCAGTGGAAAAATATGGCCAACGACTGTTATGATTCTGCTTGTTTTTATTTATCCTACAGAACATCCAATTATGTAGTCAGAGTACTCAAAGTGTCAGTTTTAAAATTTTCTAAAAGATTACCAACTTCTTCTCAAGTGACACTCCCACTAGTAATGTTACTACTTTTGGTGATGGGGGCTTGTATTCCCAATCTGGTTCGTGTACTTCCTCGTGAACACCTAATGCTAAATTGGACAATATTATCATAAATTTCTTGATAAATATCACCTTTTCCCATTAAATTCAATTTTTCTATCCATTCATCCTTCATACCTTTTATTAGAGTGGCTTTAAGTACCTCACCTAGTAGTGTATTGTAAGGTGATCTCTGCAAGTTATACTGAAACCTTTCAATATATTCTTCTAATGTTTCATTTTCTTTTGCAGTCATTTTTAAGATTTCATCTTTTAGATCCCTAGTTCTATAGTAATATTGATATTTCATAAGGAAGGATTGTTTCATTTCATCCCATGAATTTATGGTTCCTCCTCCTAGTCCCATAAACCATCGCAAAGCTGCTCTTTTCAAGGTAGAAGGAAATAGTTTCAGTTTATGGGTTTCGAAGGTGTAGTCATAGCCTCTACAGAGGGCATCAAACTCAAATAAGAATGCATCAAGGTCTTCTGATATCAATCCATGAAAGGTTGGAATATTTTGTAGTGGTATGTCTTTCATTGGGGAATTAGCAACTGGATCCACTATAGGATATTACAAAGTGGAATTCTGGGTTCGCAGTTGATTTGGTTGTTCCATTTGGTCGAAAATATGCCAATAATCGTTAGGGATTTCTTGGTTCGGGTGTTCTATTCAAGGTGGTTGATTATTTGTTCCCTTAGGAGATTTAATCATGCTACCTATATCTGGGATTTTAGGTGTTCCTTCTCTTATCAGAATCACAGGAGATCCAGGTTCAGGTGGTTGTGGGTTTGCCTCAGCGAATCCAATGGTCTCCCCTTCTCCTTCTTTCAAATTACAGTAATTTCCCTCGTCTAAAGGACTAAGAGGTTTGTTCAGTCCCTTCAGTTCCGCTATGAACCACAACATGAGTTGAAGTTGGTGAATTTTATTATTGAGGGATTCGGGTGGATCCTTTTCAAGGTCCAACTGAAGCTTGAGATTTATCTTTTCAGATAATTTTTTCTATGTAAGTGCTCCTTCCAGGGGGCACCAAGCCCTGGGATTTTGTAGTATTTGGTGGGGGTTTTGGTTTTTCAAGTTTTTTCTTCTTAGTCATACACACAAACAAAAATTCTATGCACCTATATAACCTCTACGCATCAGTTAAAGGTAGGTGTTGGCACAAGCATTTTACTTGTTTCCTACGTACCTTCTTACCTTCCGTTTTCAATACCTCATCCTCCAGAGATGCAGCCTATACTATCTTTGACATTCTCCCTGACAACGGAACCAAAATGTTGGGCTCTAAAGATGTCCTAAAAACAACCTTAGTCTGACATTAATTTATCAACCGAGGATTCGTCTTTTCTTTCAAGAATATTAGCAAAGTCTATGCAGATAGTTGTAGAGGTTAAAATCGTGTAAATAATTTAGTTAAAGCAAATATGAGTTCATCACTAATCAAGTTCCTCACACATTCATTAAAAACTCTGAAACTGAGAACTCACTCAACAAAATTGTAATCTGATCACTAACACACTGTGATTCAAAGACACTAATTAATTTGCTGAATTCATCTAACTAGGAAAACAATAATTTATCTATGAAAACACTTAATGAATCAATCTATCAATGATTATTTAACCTGTTGGAAAAGAAACAGCGAATGATTATAAAATTAAGAAGGAACAACAACTGTGAATTTAAGTGAAAGGAGAAACAAATGCAAATTTAATAAAAGGAACAACGTATGCGAAAATGAGAGGAACTCTTCAAGCAATAAACTAACATCAATGGAAAATGGAATAGCAATCGATGACCTTCAAAAATGAAACATATATCCTCTGTAATTGAATAACATAACCAATTTTTAAAAGAATCAATACACTCATGAATTTATCTTAATTGTTGCAAGGAAATTCAATGCACAAAAGTGAAATGGAATTGATACAATTACATATGAAACAATGACTCCTTTTGACTGGGCCCACGGTCTTCAAAAGGTACTGCTGCTAAAAGCTCAATACACAAAGATGATTAAAATGCTCAAGGCTTTCATTAATTCCATAACTAGTAAATCATTTACAATGGACTGCTTGTACAGAGGAATTCATAGATCTGAATACTTGGATAGATTTCTTGGGTATGTATCTATGGTACATTACCCTCTATATATTACAATGACATGGGTAAATTAAGCTATCTTGAGGATCGAGAGATCCTCAGGATTTATTTTACTATTTATAAAGATTACAAAATAGAGATTCAATCTTCCTCAAAACTACTTTGTGCCTGATTTCTTCGATCTCCAATAGTCTATGCATCTTCATAATCTTCTTAGCTATTTTGAGTTTAACAATAATTGTCCATTTATGCAATAAAATCAAACAATTCAAACCAAAATTCATAAATGATCTAATATCACTTAACAACATTTCTAGAAGACTTTTTAATCATTTCTTTTCCTAATTATTTATAATTAAAAGAAAATTCAATCAAGAATATATCATAAACCATGGTAATAAGGAGGATATTTGTACCTTTTTCTCAACTCAACATCTGGGTCTGCCAGATTCTGTGGTACTTCGGGATGACATTCTTCAGCCAAACCATGCTTCCATTCATGGGGGCGGTTGATGGTTCAACCACCAGTCCTTTCTTCATTAACTGATTCCTCCTTGGGAAACGAAGGAGGTTTATTTTCCTCCCAACAAAGGGAAATTTGGGGTCATTTGACATAATGCACTATCTCCATAGTTTTTTCCATTCTTTCCTCTAGTGATATCATGGTCAGTACTTCAATGCTTCACCCCCATAGTTAGTCATTGCAAGTTTAAACCATAATACATTTACATTTTTCCCATGTCACAGCAAGGTAATCATGATTATTGATTAATTAAAAGCCTAGGAAAAAAGGGGTGTTACAATCCCCTCCCCCTTAAAGGAACATTGTCCTCGGTGTTCTTTCTCATTAACACCTGTCATGCCTTTTCTCATTCAACCGCTTCATAATATTGATCCTCTTCCTTGGTGAGGTCCTTTCCAGACTATTCTCCTTCATTACATGCCTTCAAAATTATGGGACAACAAGAATATTAATCATAATTTTCATGCGAAAAAAAAAATTGTTGTGAAAAATTCAAGAGGAATATGTCATAATATAGAACAATACTTATCTACGCAGTTCATGGATTTGCATCCACATGGATGTATTTTTCTCTTGGATTACTGTTTTTCCTCGACATACCCATTGTGTGCATGATCACAATCAATAGTTTACAAGGATGATCAAAGTATCCTCTTCCTTGTGTCCACTCACCCTCCACGCCCAGGCTCATGCATCCCCTTCTCTGCTATACAATTCCTCAGGCGATCCATATTACCTTGCCAAGGATTTCTCGCATAGGAAGAGTTCCAGAGACTTCATCAAGCCTTATAGTCGAGGCATCCCTCAAACCTGCTCTATCGAGGCATCCCTCCAGCTTGTGCTACCACACCACAACATGTTCTATGGTGATCGTAGCCATATTTCAAGCTTTCCATATTTGAAAACCTTCATATGTCCTCCCTAGACATATCCTTTTCTTCTCACCTGTATCAAAGGTATACCTAAATTTACGAAATATCATCATAAATTTTAATTTCATAATTTTATTGTAAATCTGTCACCCACATATTTTTCCCATTCCACATTTAGTTTCAGATCTATTCCGCACAGGAAACAGATTCACAAGCATGGAAATTTACTTCCCATAGCAGTTTGGCTTAGTAGATAATTGTTGTTCCTTATGGTCTTACAATACTACCATATCCAAGACTCTTTTCTTCCTGCACTTTCAACTTCAATCATCCAAACAAATTGTTAGTTTCCCATGCACATATATTTTCATTGCACCTTTACAATGAAATCACAAGCAATTCTTAAATTGTGCATGCTAGCATTCAAATCACATATATATAAACATGAAAGGAAACCTCATTCCTTATCTATGCATCATTTCAGCATACCGAACCTTTCAAAATGTAGTTAAACATTAAGTGGATTTAATCAAGGAGTCAATATCCATGGCCGCGTTCACTTACCATGCACCCTTGCATTGATTTCAAGTTTACCATAATTATGAAAAGAATATTTCTATGGTGTGTTGGAGTTCAACCAACCTCTTCACCATGTGTATTATTCATCCGCATTCACTCTTACAACAGGACTATGCTTCCTGGTACGAGATTATCATGATCCCAGATCAACACATATGAAACTAGAAGTTTCTTTTGAATGCACCCAAGAACTCTTCCTTCATTAGTAACCATGGTGTCAACACTCGTAGCCACCCAAATTTTATCTTTTCTTTAACACCTATACAATTCAAGTATAGTATTGGAAGGTCCTCCTTATGAAAACATGCATTTTCCTCAATGTATTAAATCAACATGTTGTCTATGAGCACTTTTGTTCCCATTCATTCCTTGATTCATCAAAGTATTCATGACATATTAGTTCATGAATTTTTCCAAGGATTTCAATCAGTCTTTACTACCATAGGTTCACACCTCCATCATTCATGTTCTCCTTCCTGAATCATACCCTACTTGGGTATCAATGGAATGCAACGACCTTTCAAAATTACATGCATAACATTAAGACAATAAGACAATTCAAAAGGTATTCTTACGTAATCCCTTCATACCTTGTGCCACATAGGTATGAACACTTTTATACATGTTCTCGGCTACTAGCACCCTCTTTCTTAATTTTACCTCGTCAGTAGTGCTTTATGGGGACTTTTACAGTCCCTTTAACAATCTTTCAATAACATCCTTCTCATAGTCATCCTTTGCTTGAGGTTGTTCATCATTGTAAATTATTTTCCTCAAAATCTCCAATTTATTTCTATACATGACATACATCATAAATATATTAGTCATCGTGTAAAATAAAAGAATGCAAGTATCACAACATTTAAATCAATAAACAGTTTCAGATATTTCCTAGCATATCTTTATGCACTTGTCACGTTGTCCTCAATGTTTTTGTTAGTGTGACCTAAATCAAACTTTCAATTGTTTCAATATTCTATAGCCAACCATATTCTCATGTCTTAAACATTTTCACATACCATCCTTTCAATTTTCTCTTATCCCAGAGAAATACATTATAAAACAAGAAAGGAGTTAAGGGATTCTTCCCTTTTCTAGCTGTACTTGTTCTCACAGTTGCTCATCTAAGGCTTATTATTATGTTAAACAATTCAATGTTCTTAGGGGGGGGATTGTTCCTCCTTTTTCCCTTCCTTTTCTTTTGCAATTTACTCCCTGTTCAAATTTTCCTCCTCTTTTCCTTGAGCAGCCTTGGTTAGGACTCACCCTAAAATTTTCGGATACAACAACATGATTTCATAGAAAACCTTTTTTGTTTATAATGGATCATGAACCTATGCATCCTACACATTATATTTTCAGTTAGTCAGAATGGTCAACCTTCACTCATTTGTCTTCCATTCATTCATTTGTTTTAGAATGTAATCCATGATTCATGTGTCATGCATACAACTTCTTTATCCACAACTATTCTGGATTTTGTTAACTTACACCCATGATGTACTTAACCATATGCATAATCATAATCTTATGTGTTGTTGTAGCTTCCATAGGTATATTTTACAGCCCACATACATCTCTACGTTAAAATCATTCAACTTAGGATTGTTCACAATCCTTCTCGTGTGATCCTCAAAGGAATAATCATTTGCCTCTTATCATGACAACATAACATCTTTGCTAATTTACTCTTTCATCTATTTATATTAGTCTTTCTTGAGGGAATGGGATACATTCCCCTCAAGTTATCATTTCAAACATAAATTTCATGACTCTTCGGAATAGAGTCAACCATGCATCCATGGTATTCATTTAATCTTGGCAAGTGCAATTCTTTCCTTACATATCACTCATCAATGCAACCATATTTTGCCTTTAGTTTACATGTACTTTTACATCATACATGTTCATCACTTTCACATTTAATATCATTCATACCTAGTTGGTATTAATATCATGCTTCGTATCAAGAAGCTTCACAATGCATTAAATCCATGCACTCAGGCATAATTAAACATAGTTAAGAATTCATCATGCATGCTTATTTCTTGCACCTTTTCCATGTCATCCACACACATGGACATGTCAAACTTTTAGATCCTTCCCCCAAGGATCTTTCAATGATTCTTATGATAAGTCTCATAGGGATACTCATCACTGAGCTACTCTCTCTGCTAAGAACTTGCAGTCATATTATTCTTGTAAGCATATATACACACATTTGTATATATGTAGGTGCACCTCTTGCACCTTTTTACCTCATCCATTCACACTAATATTTTATTTTCATCATTAGTGTTCTTCAGTGAGAGATTATAGTCACTTATATGACTAGTGTCATAGTCATAATTCATACTGATGTTGCCCTCTCTTCATGGAAATAACCAACTAGGGTCACTTTTCACTTTTCTGGGAATTAACAACAATCCCAAAGGAATCCTCTTTATCTTGCTTAAATAGATTATCTTTGTTGCAGTTTACAACCATTATAGGTCAAGTAAACTGCCTTTACTCATTTTCAACAGTTCTCTGATCATGAGGAGTTTCATATATAGGGTTTAATCCTTTTATAAGAGAAATAATTATTATTGCTAAGTACTTTATGAATCCATACCAAATTCCTTTAAATACAAGGATTTTTCTATTAAGGTCCTAACCCTTGTATAATAATTCATCTTAAATTTCAGAGGCTACAACTGCCCATGCTTAGAGGAAGTATAACAAACACCAGTTTATCCATCCTTCAGGCTTAAGATGCCCTTGACAAGACCCTGCCATTATCAACCATTCACATTCAGGTCTTATCCTAAGTGCTTATCAGCACATTCCTACTTCTATAGGGACAACCATTAATCCTATTAGCACAATAATTTGCAACTAGAAGAGGCCTAACTATCTGAGTTTTGGGTTTTTGTTAAGTGTTAGTTTCCCCAGTGGTAAAAGGAACTATCCATTGTACAGTCAAGGCACTTAATTGAAATGGTTTTGTCATCATGAAAGACTACAAATTGCTTTGCACACTTTCAATATTGAAGGTGTTGCATTTTTGGAAATGCTACCTAATATACACACAGATGCAATGTAAGTGGCGCTACCTAATATTTCTGACAGAAAATGAATTGTGTAGAGTTATTTTACCAATTTTTAGTCACTAACTTGAAACTTGGATTCTGAACAGTTGAGAATGTATTTTTGAAAACTGGAGGAGGTTTTTGTTCATAACATTCCAAATAACAAAAACCCCTCTCAAGTTTTCAATTTTTTTTTTGGTTTGAGATATATTGGATATAGAAGTGGCGCTGCATACTCTGCATAGCAGCGCTGCCTAATTTCCTGTAGCAGTCACAATTTTGATATTCTCCTTGTTGGGAGGTTGCCACATGTCAAGGAGAGTTTGAATGGATTCTCAAGGATCAGTTAGATATCAAGGGATACCTGCACCTAAGATTTAGCTCCAGCAAAGGCCTCATGCATGAGGTGGAAACTATTTATTAATGACTTCCAACAAATTCCTAAAAATCAACAGTTTGTTGGATTCCTGTCTCTTTGATTGTTGCCACCTATCTCCTAGGCTTAG
Source organism: Picea mariana (assembly GCA_032191745.1). Lineage (NCBI taxonomy): Eukaryota > Viridiplantae > Streptophyta > Pinopsida > Pinales > Pinaceae > Picea > Picea mariana. The sequence goes on along the minus strand of JASDQU010373752.1, from coordinate 68,233 downwards.
AATCCAATGGAGGAGATGAGATTCGACCTCCTAAGGTTATTTGGATGTTATTTTCTATTTAAGGAAGGAGAGAGCTCTTGGAGAAAAGGATGGATGAGCCAAGAGAGGCTAGAGAGAGTAGGAGTAGGTAGTTTTTCTGTGTGTGTTCATTTGTAAGCCTGTGGGCATTTTTTTATTGTAAGCATTACTGCTATTGGAGACTCATGAGAGCTGTGATTTTAGATTGTAACTCTTTTGTTTATATTTCTTCTTATTTGAATATATTGTAGATTTGAGGATCAAAGGCTGTCAATGATTTATGTATCCCTAAGCAGCAGGGGATCTATTGTATTTTGCCCATCAGTCATTATTTATATTCAAGTATTTGTTGATTCATTAATTTGAGAGGATCTTTGTTTAATGAACGTTCTATCTTATGTATTCCTTCTTCATTCTTCCACCTATCAACATATAAGCTTGTTTTCCGTTGAGCATCTTTTGTGCCTTTGATGAGTAGAATGTTTGTGACTCCATTTCCCATTGGTGTAGCCTATTGATCTGCAGTTTGTTGTCCTCTCCCTTTCTTTCTCCATCTTGTTGATCCACCTATTCAAAAAAAAAATTATATTTTACATTCTGATGGGTGTTGAGCTTACATTTTAGTAGTCAAAGTGTGACTTCCAGTGCTAACATTTTTGGTGCCGTTGCCGAGGACGGATTTGAGTAGATTGAAAAGATCCCTAGGAAAAACGACACTACACAACTCCAGCTTGAGATGGTGACTGAAGTTGGACACCTTCAAGACTACACATTCACCATGGAAACTCCATTGTTAAGAATATGTTGGTGACTCCACTGGGGATGAGAAAAATCAAATGGCTATGAAGGTTATCCCGGCCAGGAGGTTTGCCCCACTAAATTTCTCATCCATAGATGGTTATCCACATCTTGTGCCTCAAATTGATGAATGGCAATATATGCTACCCAAATTTTATGAAGGTGATGAGGACAACCCTTTTGAGCATGTTCATGAATTTAATGCTTTGATGCAGCAGCTTGACATCCATCATGAAGATATATTGATGAAAATGTTCATGTATTCATTGGAAAGCTATGCGAGACAATGGTATAAGACACTCCCTACTTCTAGTATTTCCTCTTTGAAGGACTTTCATGATGCTTTTTATTCTCATTGCAAGAAAATTTATGCAGCTGAAAGACTTTTTGAGAATTATTGTGAGGGCTATGCATCATATATTCAAGATTCAGTAAGTGATTCCTCTAGTAGTGATGATGAGTTTCATAATGATTTTTCTAAATTTGAAGAACAAATGCATCATTCATGTCAAAATCTAGGTCCTCAAGAGAAATATCAATATGGACAATCCATCATTTCCTTATCTCCTCCTTTTCTTGATTCTTTAAGTCAGGAGGTCATCTTAGGTTCAAATTTATTTCATCATGAGAATAGTGTTGCAGCTTGTCATGATCGAATTCATAGCTTATCAGTCCCTCCTATTGTTAATGAACCAATGTGCCATGATTTACCAAGTTTTGATGACTATGAGGATGCTTTCCCTAAACAACCAGTTATCCCTGCTATTGTACTAATCCCCTCAGCCATTAATAGTCAAATGGTCATTGATTCACCTTTCTATGATGATTATGAAGATGATTTCCATGAGCAGTCTATTGAAGACCTTATATCAAAGAAGTACCCTTTCCATCAAAGCAACAATAGCTTGTTTCAACCCTCATGTCGTATTTTTGTTGTTGAAAAAAAATGAGAAGATGATAATCTAAGTTTAGAGGGTGAAAAACTGTGAAATTGAGACGATAAGCCAAGATATTATGAATATCCCTCACAATCAAAAGATAGTATAGAGGAATGTAGTTTCCCAAGCACTTCTAATTATGATGAACTACCCTATCAACCCCCTATTCCTCTTGAAGACATAAGCTCAGTTTCATCAAGAAGCCAAGATAAAATGCCATGTGATCAGATGAGAAAGGTTGAAATTGAATAAAGACAAGCATCACTAAGAATTTTTCCTAGTACACCTCATGACCAGGAGTGGACGAAGGCCATATGCATTGAGGATGAATCAAAAAATCAGCAAGACAGACCACAACCAAGCATAGTGGAGGAAGGACCTAATGCAATACATTTCCTTTTTACACAAAGCAATGTTGCAGGGGCAAGTATTGATGATATTTTTCAAGATCCATTTGCATCTTGTCTGCAAGCAGAAAGTGGGCCTAGGCTCATTGATTTCTTCAATGGAAAGTGTATTGCCAAATGTTTCTTTGACGTGCCTTCAAGTAAGAATTATCTCTAGTGCTTAAGGAAGCACATTTCAAAGCTGCAAACAGTTGAAAAAATGATGAAATGACTTCATTGGTTGTTTCATGTAACTTGAATTCTTAATTTTTCCAATAATTAGAGTAGGTGTGTGCAATAAGCTTGTTGAACAAGCATCATTTTCATCATTTTGTCAGTTTCAGTTTTCATTTGCATTTAGTTTCAGTTGAAGGTCACAGATCAAACCAGATTGTAGAGGTTAAAGGTTGGGAGCAACCCTAGGATAAGGCACTAAAACTACAAGATTTCTTAGAGCCTCACAGGGAGGACCCTATCCCCCATGGAGCCTATGTTAGCACAAGAATTTGTAGCTAGAAGAGGCCTAACTATCTGAGTTTTGGGTTTTTGCTAAATGCTAGTTTCCCCGGTGGTAAAAGGCACTATCCATTGTACAATCAAGGCACTTAATTGAAATGGTTTTGTCATCATGAACGACTACAAATTGCTCTGCACACTTTCAAGATTGAAGGCACTGCATTTTTGGAAATTCTACCTAATCTACACACAGATGTAGCGTAAGTGGTGCTACCGACAGATGCTACCTAATATTTATGGCAGAAAACGAATTGTGCATAGTTATTTTACCAGTTTTTAGTCACTAACTTGAAACTTGGATTCTGAACAATTGAGAATGTATTTTTGAAAACTGGAGGAGTTTTTTGTTCATAACATTCCAAGTAACAAAAACCTCTCTCAGTTTTTCAAAATGTGTTTTTGTTTGAGAGATATTGGATATATAAGTGGCATTGTGTACTTTTCACAGTGGTGTTGCATACTCTGCACAACGGTGCTGCCTAATTTCCTGTAGCGGTCATGGTTTTGATATTCACCTTGTTGGGAGGTTGCCACATGTCAAGGAGAGTTCAAATGGATTCTCAAGGATTAGTTAGATATCAAGGGACACCTGCACCTAAGATTTAGCTCTAGCAAAGGCCTCATGCATGAGGTGGAAACAATTTATTAATGACTTCCAACAAATTCCTAAAAATGAGCAGTTTGTTGGATTTTTGTCTCTTTGATTGTTTCCACCAATCTCCTAGGCTTAGAATCCAATGGAGGAGATGGGATTCTACCTCCTAAGGATATTTGGATGTTATTTTATATTTAAGGAAGGAGAGATATCTTGGAGAAAAGGATGGATGAGCCAAGAGAGGCTAGAGAGAGTAGGAGTAGGTAGTTTTCCTATGTGTGTTCATTTGTAAGCATGTGAGCATTTTTTGATTGTAAGCATTATTGTTATTGGAGACTCATGAGAATTTTGATTTCAGATTGTAACTCTTTTGTTTATATTTCTTCTTATTTGAATATATTGTAGATTTGAGGATCAAAGGTTGTCAATGATTTATATATCCCTAAGCAGCAGAGGATCTACTGTATTTTTTCCATCAGTCATTGTTTATATTCAAATATTTGTTGATTCATTAATTTGAGAGGATCTTTGTTTAATGAACGTTCTATCTTATGTATTCCTTCTTCATTCTTCCACCTATCAGTATATAATATTATTTTATGTTGAGCAGCTTTTGTGCCTTCGATGAGTAGAATGTTTGTGACTCCATTGCCCATTGGTGTAGCCTATTGATCTGCAGTTTGTTGTCCTCTCCCTTTATTTGTCCATCTTGTTGATCCACCTATTCAAAACCAAAATTATCTTTTACATTCTCATGGGTGCTAAGCTTACACTTTAGCAGTCAAAGTGTGACTTTCAGTGCTAACAAATCCAACACGTCAACAATTCTAATCCTTCTATTGTTGTCATCATGCTAAGATTTATACTGTAAAAATTTGAAAACAACAAAAGAGTTCCAATCGATAGTCCTTTTCCTCAAGGAGTCAATGCACATAATAAAAAATTCTTTTAAATGTCGACACATTTTTCAACATGCTCACCTTAGCCTTGATATATAGCCTCTGCTCCATCCATACCTATGTTTGAATCATGCTTTACTAGACAGGGTAGGGCAAGGTTCCCTCTCCCTTAAAGTCTTCTAAGAAAGAAAATCACTTGACTCTTTCATGAGTGCAAGCAGGACAATTGTTGTTGCCATGCTTTGTTACAACTTTGTAACACACCCAACCCCTTAAATGGACTTTTAATGGATGGATCATCAAAATTTAATCTTCCTTAATTAATTAAATCCTCCTTTCGAGGTCTCTATCACATTCTTCTCTTCTAGAGATTTCCAACCACTGTATCCATGCTCAAAATCAAGCTTAGGATTGGAAGATATTCCTTTCCAAAGTTCTTTGGGCGATCATTATTCAAGGGCCACATGGAATCCACATGGTCCTTCTCATACATGTCATCCTGAGTTCCCCGAAGTCATGGATCTCCCAACGCTCCTAAATCTATGGCAAAGATCCATCCACCATTAATATGACGACGGATCTTCCTCCACGTTAACGTTTACACCTAAGGGAAAGGTTCAACATTCGATGCTTTGACCTTTTGGGAATATGAGATCTAATGAACCAAGTCTACTAGAGTACCTATATCCCAAAGCCCCATGAGCTTGCCACATGGCTCTAACC
>JASDQU010373752.1:764-44429 GCA_032191745.1 Picea mariana | reverse complement strand
TAAAGTTTCTTTTCTCTCTTCTCGCATACTGACAAGATCTTGAAACCTTGCACATCACTAGTTGCAAGTCTAGTCTCCTCACTAGAGCTTGAATAAGATGCACTTATAGCACACACTCAAAAGTCACACCAAGGTTTATCTGCTATATATGTGTCTCAGATATCTCAAGTCTTGGTTATGTAGTCATGGAAGATAAGACTCGGTTATGTAGCCATTATTGTTCACAAGTGACTCGGTTCTCATATCCTCTCAAATTTGCCATAGAACTGATATAAAATTATTATCCTAGTCTAGAACTTGGCCTCACTATTGTCAAAAAATCGGCCTCAGAACAGGCCTAAAGTCACTACCTTAGGTCTATCAACAATTTGGCTTTGTTCACTTGGAACTAGCCTCAGAATTGACACAAAGAACACAATCTACAATTTATTTATTTGAAAAAATCCTTAGCTCCACTCAGTGTTGCCTCAAAAACACCATAGGACTGCTTCATATTTCTTGTTGTCGTAGCCTCATATCTGATCATTAATTTACCTTAAATCTACAGTAAAAAACATGCCTGAAACTTGGCCATATCCTCCTCATATCTACACACAAAACTTCCTTCAAAATACCTTAGGGTTTCCTAAGATCTCCCTTAAGAACCCAAACTGTAATTTTGTTTCAAATATGCAGTTTTAGGCTTTCTATAGGTCTTCGATTGAGGTTTCTCCTAATTGTGGTAGTCCTAGAGGGGCCTCTCTTTTAATTCTATTATTTAAGAAGAGACTTATCCAATGTTGTGGTCTCTTTTAAGTCCCTAAATAGGGCTCGACCTAGGCTAATAGGCCTGCAACCAGCCTTCAGCTTTACCACATAGATTTAAGGGAGGTATGACCCTCTCCTTACACCAACAACAAGGGTTCTAGTAGCCTTTAACTATCCATGACTGCCTTCTTTGAGAGTGAAAAAATTCATCTTCAAGAAATGCTTTGAAACTATGTTGAATTTTCACTATGTTAGGCTCAAGCATGGGGTTTATTTCATTTATCATGTACTTTAAACATAAACAAATGTATCTACACCATACACAAGTGTTGCAATAACCAAGATAACAAGAAGAATTACCATGCACAAGAACACAAGAAATATCCTGGGAATCCCTTCTACTCAAGGGAAGAAAACCCAACAATCCTTTTCTATATTCTCAAGAGAAGATCCCCCAACCATAAAACCCTAATGTGCATAAGAGGGTGCTCTACAACCTTGAAACTATCACCCAAGAGAAGTGCACACTTCAGCCATACAAGTGCTTGCTGAAATTCTGAGACAACAAGTGAGTGAGTGTGATCCACAATGGGGATCCACTCTTAATTATACAAGAACTGACACATCAAAAGGTGTGTCTATTGGCACAATAGGGCCGACCTCTTTAACTCAATAATATAATTAATCATTACACAATATTAATTATCTTTCACATGGTGGGGCCAACTTGTACCCTTTACATCATAAATTAGGGTTACAATAAAATCTTACTCTCAGTGAATATAGCAAGGATCTTTCTCATCCTCTAGTGCTCATCCACCAGGGACACATCCACCTATGCTTAGCCACAGGGATGCAACACTCAACAAATCACTCAACTGAGTCCACAGGAGTACCATTTTGAGCACCATCTCAAGCCGCCTCAACTAATTCCATATGAGTACAAGGAAGGAGACTATATCAAGCTGACTCAACTCAGTCCAGAGGAGTACAAGGCACGAGACCATATCAGGTCATCTCAACTCAGTTCAAAGGAGTAGACAAGAGACCACATGTCATCACAACTCAGTCTAGAGTCTGACGCACACCCATCACATGGGCATACCCAATACTTGGGCTCCCTCACACAGATGTCTCAACTCAGTCCAAAGGAGAATTATATGGAGGATGTCTCATGAAGCTACAATCAACAACATGCTTTTAATATTAATTAATGAACTTAGTTTGGAAACATATGAGTATCCACAACCATTGTTTGGGTTGATTTTATACAAAGGTAAGAAAAATATTGCTTTCTATATCTAAGTTGTGGAGTTATATAGTAGGAAATTGGTTAGTGAAGGATAACAACTAAAACAATAATATGATCTATGTAAAAAAACAGAGCATACATGCAGTTTACACTAATAACTAAGCTACAAATATGAAATAGGAAAAAATAATACCCATTTATTACTTATGGATGGGCCTCTAACAACACTTGTGTATAATAGTTGGATGCAAGTGAGCTCCAACATGCTCCTTGCAAGGGTCTTTTGATCCATAGTGACCTCTGTCTCGACTAATGATTGTGAAGGAGTTCCTTAGGTCTCTGAATGAAAGAGATCTGACAACTAGGAGGATATGGACTGGAAACATGGATATGAGAGAAATGACTTCAAGATTCAACTCAATAGCATAATTTTCCATCAATAGTATTCTTCTAAATGTTTCCCCTAGGTGTCTATATATAGTAAAACTTCATTCTTTCAAAAAACAGTTCCAAGTGTGAAGGGGATATCTTGGATGGAGTTCCCCTTTGTGTGAAAGTGGACCTTCATGAATGCAGACTGAGATTGAGGATTCTCCACATTAATTTCACTGTTGAGGATGATCTTGACAATCTTTTGCATGTTTTTAGACTTGCTCATATTTTGAAGGAAAATCCACTCAAGTTGCACAAAATTCAATATGGAAGGTCACACAAGTGAATGAAACCACTTTTATAAAATCTTTTAAACACTTTTTGGGGTGAATTTTAACATCCATGGGGTAGCTTTGTTATGTCATAGTTGGGTCCACCGGTGATGTTTTTTAGGTGATCACCAAAATGTCTATATGAAAGAGATTTAGGTGGTAATAGTGGCCCATGTATGTATGAGGTTAGGAGATACTATATAGTTTAAATTCATCATAATTTTTGTCCCATATGCCTGTAATCTATGATACACTATAGAGATATAGAGAGAGATATAGAGAAATCCATAACTAAAAAGAAAGAATATACAATGAAGAAACAATGAAAACCCACCTGCAAATGAACCAAACATCCCTATGTATATGATTTCTTTATACAGACGAGTTGGGAATCTCCCATGCTCATGGATTTATCAAAATATTACAAAATAAGACATGCATGCTTTGGGTGCATGTCTAAACATGATGAACTTTATAAGAGATAGTGCATGATGCTATAGCTAGAAAATTTATGATGTAGGAATATGAGTCAGCTTCGAGGGAACCATAATTAGTAAAGAACTACTCTAATGAGAGGGGTACCTGGAACTTGAAGGGAGAAAACTATGATAATTGATCATGCTTAGGGGCCTTGATAGACTAACAAGACTAAGGGTCTTCAATTGTAACTAAATATGCAACTGTTGCAAGGTATGACCCTTCCTCATGTATAAATGAGCTAATATCAAAAACAAGGGGGGTCAAGATATCATAGATCAATGATGAATATCTCTATCCTATAATAGCTTCATAATTACTGATGGAAATGAGAACCAGGATACCTCAATATTCCTAGAAAAAAATGATTTGATGTTGATGGGAATGAAGACGTGTCTGTAATGGACCAAGGTTCACTTGTAATCGAATGAGGATAAACTAGATACCAATACTACAATGGGGAATTATTTTATAACTGTGGACAAGGTGGTCAATGAGGATGACACAATAATTCCCTTGGGTGGAGCATAAATGATGGTTGATAATGGTGACATTCAAAGAACTAGCTAGACATAAGGTGATCTGTTTTCAGGGGGGGAATTATATGAACTAAGGGTATGTTAAATTAGGACTAATAATAATATGATGTAGATGGATAGATAGCTTATGATGGAAACTTTGGGGATCACAGCGATGGATACTAGGATATGTGATGTGTTGTAGGAAACTAGAATCATTTTATACAAAAGTGACTCAATATAGATGCTCCGACTAAGGGAAACTAGAATTGTTGTTGGGTTTAACAAAAATTCCATTAGATGTGATGATACAAGAGTTGTTGCTTCCCTCATAAAGAATGTTCTTTTTACAATTACCAATAAATGAAATAATGTAAAAAATTGGGCAATTTACAAATAAGGAGATGGGTGGCCCATCCATATGATCAAATAGCCTAGCCATAGGTGCTGAGAATAGTGAAAGATAATATTAAGGGGACCCCTTGGATGCATCTCCTTAGGGGTGTATGAATGATGAATTGGAATTCATATGGTCTATTGATCTTGGGGAAAATGAGAGGCCAATGAAATTGTGATAAATAATTCAATATAACCAACCATAAAAGATGTCAACCACCAAAAGTGTGAGGGAATGGGTCATCATGATGACATGAAATATGTATGAGGATCATTCTTAGAGATGTAGACTATCTAGACTCCTACCTTATGGGAAAATTAGCATGGGTGTCGATAATGCAAGGGGTACTAAAACCAAGCCAACGAATAAGGTTGGAGTGCTACCAACTAGCAACAACAGAATACATGTGGAATTGGGTGAAATTGTATATTGAGCCAAGGAAGAAAACCTAAAGGAATATTCAAAGTGAGTGATACTAGGAAATGTAATGATCTCAAAGGAACTATCAACATGCTAGTTTGAAGAAGTATATACTTGAAGGGATAGGGAAAAGGGCCCTACTATGTGCATCGATACTAAAAAGGCCTCACAGAAAATACCTGCAAATATGAAACTAAATACCTAGTGTAAAAATGTTCATGATAATAAATCTAATGGTGTAAATAGCATACAAAATAGAGCTAGTGATATCACATACTTGTTTGTTGAATGTTTGGTGAGGAAAATCACCCCTAGATGAAATTTTTGGTGAAAATGAATGGAGCATACATTGAAAAAGATGGTGACATCGTGATTCAAATGGTGAAAATGAGATAGAAAAAAGATCTTCCAATATCTCTCATGATCTTTGGGAACCTTGTGACTGGACCATGTAAAAGGTGGTGGGTCCCACAAGGACGCCTCATTTGTACTTAGATGAGTTGAAGATGGGTATGTGTGTGGATTCCAATGTCTTCCAAATATTTTCATGCACATCTATGTGGTCATATTTCCATTTAGAAAAATCTAGGTAAGGTACCATGACCTCTTCATTCATTTTATGCATTCAATTTCTAGGTGTTAGGGAATCTAGGTGCTTGTATGCCATTTTTTTGAGGTGTTTTGCATGGGTTTCACGTGTATCAATGGGATATCCATGCAAAACTTGTGTGATGATCCCATGAGTATATTTGGAAATGTGCACCCATTCTTTGAATATCCATGTAGAGAATTTGCATGAATGCAGAGCATTTGCATGACTATTTGTTGGACAACCATGCAAATCAAGTGTTGTTTCAGTGGACATCCACACAAATTGTGTGATTGTTCATGGAACAATCACAAGGGACGTTTTTGTGGTTGTGCACTAGATAGTCGTGAAAAATGTATGGTGATAGAAAGGGATCCTGGGAAGACTTCATGACTCTATAATGAACATTCATGTGAGTAACTTGTGTGTCTATTCATTGAATAGTTATGTAAACTTCAAAACTATAGTTGAAAAAAACACGCAAATTGTGTATGAATAGTAAATTGTAAATATTGAATTGGGTTTTTGGTTTTGTAGGTTTTGACACAATAGAGGGCCATTTCTATCCATTAGCATGAGAAAAAATATGACATCTTGCGAGCAAAGGTTTGGGGGGAACCTATAATGCAGATTGAGTTGGATAGCTATGAACTACTTAATTACTTTGATTGTCCTCTGCTATGCTCCAATCGGGACCTATTGAGGCATGTCATTGGGATGTGGTGTCTTGATAAACACATCATTCAGGTGTGAGTTCAAATGTTGGAGTTGAGTGCTAGCATTGACCTGTATTTCCTGACTAATGTGGAAACATATTAAGTAGTGGGGGACCAAGTTTTGTTAACTGGTGGTGGCTATGATACGATTTGTAGAGGGGCATTGGATAATATTAGAAAATCTATTTGATGCACCATATCCAACGTAGTTAAAATGAGAAATATATAGATAATTACAAGTGTAATGTCCATATGCTAAGAATAATGTGCAAGGGTGGTTTGTATGCAATGTCTTGTTTGAAGTTGTTTCACACTATAGAAGGATCCTTCATGGGGGGTATGGAAGTACCCAAAAAAAATGGTTGGGAAGAAACGGTACTACTTAAGGTGTATGAAAAAGGTTCCTTAGTTGAGGAATCATATGACATAGGTCATGGGGTGACATGGGGCATCATAAAGAGAAAATGATGGAGGTACTCAAAGATTGGTTGGATTATTTTATGCAGGAGCATCAACCAATTTATTTTGAGATTGACCCAAGGGTCACAAAATTTTACCAAAGGAAGTTAGTTTCTTTAATTTTATCATTTATTTGTAATATTTAGGTAGATATATCTATACGATATTGAAGTTGTTATGGTTTGAGTAGGTGTCAATATGTTGCTAAGTTTTAGGGACATAATTAACAGATTTAGAATTGGTTGAGATAGCTCGTGATTAGTTTTTTTGTGAGCTTCTCTATAGATGTAATATATATTGGTTTTATATAATGAATAGAGGGTTAGTAGGTGTGGAAAGTGAAAAGTGTGTAATGTGGAGAAGTTTGAGAGACCAAGAGAAATAGAGAAAACATTGTTGTATCCGTTCATTCCTTTTGAATATAATATAAAATCTCATATTTTGTGTGCACTCTGGTTTGCTTGTTTTGAATTCAAATTTTTTTTGAATTTGTATCAATTAAGAAACAAAAAAATTATTTTGTAGGGTAGAAGATTGTCTGTGGAGTCATGCTTCAAAGATGAATGGTTCCCATTGAAATTTTTTCATATTTTAATTTTTTTTAATTGAACAATCCAGATTAGATCTGGGAGAGAGCCTTGTTAGATTGACAATTGTTATTTATTCATAGGTTTTATTGTTGTACCCCACTTGCATTGGACCCACAATCTATTGGAGTCCCCTGTCACAACTCAACTCTGACGAACCCATCATTTCAGAATCAACCATTGGACACTTCCCTGATTGGATTATTCTGATACCTCAACATTAATACTCCAATGAATTATGTAACCTTCCATCGGAGAGGAGAAACCTACGGTCATGATCAATGGTAGATCGGACCCTCGACAAAGTGAGTCACTCTGGCCCATTGGAGCGAACAACTCTGACTTAGTAGACCGACTAACATTGACCCATTGAAGCACTTGAATCCGAAACCCCTGGAATTTAGACTCCAATGAAGCCTTCAGAGACATTAGACTTTGATCCATCGGAGATCTTAATTTAGAGGCACTCTGACTGGGTGATACTCTGATGCACTATGTAGTGATCCTAGTCAGTGGTCTTGTGAAGGAATTAACACCCGAGCATAGGGGGGAAATGGCTTATTTCCAAGATAAATAGATCACCATGTATAAATTTAAATTGTGAATTGGTGCATAATAGAGTGGCCAGGACTCTATTAAGAAAGAACTTTGGTCCCAATTGAAGGATTTTGAGAGAAACTCGAGATCGAAAGATACAACATGGTTAGTTAGTACTGATCCAAATTATTTTGCGAAAGAAATAAAGGAAGAGATATAACAATGAAATATACAGAGATATTGTGAGACACACATAAATATTGCAATGAAAAAAAATATACAGTAATGAACAATTTTTATTAATGAGAGAATGTATAGAAACTATAAAATTACATAGTGAATGACTCGCTAGAATGGTGGAAGCTTATCTCTGAGAAGAGTTGTGATCGCTATTCTCATTCGCAAGAAGATGATGATTTTTAAAATGAGGCTCTATAGGCCTTTTTATCATAAAGAAAATACAAAACTCTAACCCTAGAATATGAAACAAAAAAAGGTTTGTGGGGCCCGATCAGGGTAGTTGGTATGCCAACTTCCCAAGGGTGTAATTGTTGTATACGATCTCTATTTTGGGCGCATGATAGCTCATTTGAAAGGTATATCTGAGGAATACATATTTTTCCATCACAATCTAGCTAAATCATATGGTGTGACTATAGCAGGCCTAGAAAAAAAATATTTAGGGCCTAAAAATGACCCCAGAAGTTTAGGACACGAAAAGTTGTAAAAAAACTACAAAGGTGGAAACTCTTATTTTGAACCAATGGAATAGGTGGGTGGTTACCTCTTTCCACCTAGATCAATCCTTCCCCCTTAGGGAGGAATGGTATCCATTTCATCAGGTCCCTGGGAATCTTTTGTTGAATATGAACCTTAGTGAGTTGCTTTCCTTGATGAAGAAGTTTCCCTGCTTAGCTTGTTGAAGGATGTTATGAGCCAATATTGTTGTATGATATTCCTAAGTGTGGGAGGAATCTTCCAGTGAAGATTCAACATGAATAACATGAAGGGATTTATCATAACACTATTTGAATGGGTAGTATGGAGACACCCCCATAGGTGTAGTAGGAATATCTTGGTGCTCTACTACAATCTTGTTAATCTTCTCCTACTGGATAGAAGGGTTTTGGGCTGAGGTTGTAGTGGTTGGAGTGTCCTTCTCTTCTAACCATGTTTTGAAGAGGATAAATTTTGCGGTATGAGATATTACTTTGTTTCACTTTTCTTTCGGTACAGTAGTCAGAACTACCTTTGGTATTCTATAGGGCTGACCCTCCAAAGTAACAATGATGCTAGGGGGTCGAGACTCATAAACGACATGAATCCTCCACATATATGGTTGGACTAACAAAACATCACAGAATTCTGGTGGGGAAACATAACATAGTATGTCATATTCTAAGGGCTTGATATCATATGACAGACAACACTATTGGCTGACGTGAAGATGTAATTCCTTGCAGAGCCATTCAATGTTGTATGGATGCGGGCCAGGTGTTGTTGAAAAATCCAAATGGTTGATGACCTATGCTACGATGAGGTTCTTCTCACTTCCGCTATCAACAATAAAATGAAATAGGGCCCCCCTTCACCCACATCTATGAATGGGGCATCCCCCCTCATCAGGATCCTCTAGTTATTTTGGTTGGATTCTTGCAGTCGCGACAGTAGAAGTGGGTTTTGCATCAATTATCTGTCTCCATTTATTATTGTTTGAATCAGAGTCTGAGTTGGGACTCGAATATGTTTCTTTGATCTCGACTACTAATGACTATTTTGAGCGACATTCATCGGTGTTGTGCCACGAGATTTTTTTGAAGTCGCACCACTTCCTAGTGTCCTTCTTTGTCTTCCCATTTCCCTTCTTTTCATGTGGATTGGACTGGTTGTCTTGAGGTTGATTGTTCTGTGAGTTATGGTTTCCTTTACCATAGTTTGGTTGTTCTAGATTTGTAGACCCAGATTCCTGCTTGTTATGCTACTTAAATTTTTTCTTGATTTTGACAACATATCTATAAGTGGTTCCTAGAGATGAGATGTCCAGAAAGTCCATTTCAGTTTGGATGTATCTATGTAGATACCCACGATATTTAGGAATCAGATTTCACTCATAGTATTTGATACCTGGCTTGGTGTGCAAGGTATGTAAGGTATTTGTGAACTTCGACATTGTTTGGTCCCTCTTTTGATGTAGCATGGTCCATGTCATGTAGTAGTCATCATAATTTCCCATAGGGTAATATTTCTCCTTGCCTGCATCCATAAAAAAATCCCAAGTGGGATTGGCCCCAAATATTCTAGACTCATCTATAAAAAAATTCTCCTAGTAAGTTTTTGTTAGATTCTTAGGATGACCTAGGTTATGATCTCAAATAGGTTTGCAACAAAACCCTCAAAACTATCAACCCTGCTGGTAAACTAGAAGGAAACGCTACACAGAGAGTGTACAATGCAGTCTCACCTGAGATAGCTTTATGGGAGACTATAATACTTAGGTTTTTATAGTCTAGGAAGGGATGGGGGGATGTGTTTTGATTCTTTTCCTTATGCATTAACATCATCAATCATTCCTCTACTTCTAGGATTCATTCATTATTGAACTATGCATGCATGCTGTTATAATAATATTTTATTAATTATTTATTTAACTGATATATAACATAACATACAAACAATCATTCAGACATATGAACACAATGGATTTACCATGGTTCACTCCCTCCTAGGGATACATCCACAAAGATCTCTCTCTCTTCTCCTCCTTTATTCATTCTTCTGCGAAATTTGTGTTGCACACATTACATCTTCAGGATTACAATCAAAAGGAGGGTAAATACCCTATGTGAGCCAGACTAGATCACACCAGGCTCCCCAACCTGTGACCTAAAAAAACTATCTTATTCAACTCAACAAAAATAACAACTGACTTCCCAATTATCAACAACTCACAAACCCCCAACTTATACCTCCTAGGTATTTATTTATACTAATATACTATATTATAATCATTACATTCATGTCCAAAACCCTAACCCTAACATGGTTAGGTCTATCTGCATGTGCTCCACACTACTTTTTCTCCTGCATTCTTCTTTTCCTTCTTTTTCTACATGTTTATTTTCTTCCACCTAAGGCGCCCACTCAAAAAATAGAACTTCTCTTCCAAAAATAGGCTTGCACCCAAAATATGCTTGCGCCAATAAGATCCCAACACTGACATGTGGCTCGTCCCGAGCCACTTAGGTGGTGTGCACTCCATGTACCACCTTCTCCAAATTATGGAACTTTCCTGCTAGTTCCTTCCCTTTTTCTTTCACCTGAGCTTCTCTTTTTGTTAACACCTCGACCATCTTTGTCGTGATTTGTTTGTGCAACAATATTACATTCTCTATATGTGCCTGGACCATCTTTGTCTTTTCTTCCTCCAGTTTTGCAATCACATGCGTTGCTTGTTTCTGGAGGGGATCCAATTGGGCCTTCCTTGACTGCTTGTTTATCTGCGTAGTATTTAATTCCATCTGCATGGTCTTCATCTTCTGCGTGACTTTCAGGCATTCTATGATACTCATGGACTTCTGTCGTTTCTTCAGTCCTGTCAAAACATTCTGCGAATTTCTTGGCTTCCCTTACCATTTCCTCTGTCTGAAAGGCTTCTCTTGAAAAGGATGGACACAAACATGTGTTATTGTCATTAAAGGATGAAGGAGCTAAATAAGAAGTTGGTCCAAGCGTGTTGTCGATGAGTGAAAATGAGTTTCTATAGGAAATCAAGAAAGAGGAGGAGGTATGGTTTTCTTTGGTTGGTAAGCCTAGAGTAGTATGTACCAATGCAAATTTAAATGTTTTACCTACTGAAATCCAATCATTATTAGATGATTTTTATGATATCATTGTTAATGAGTTTCCTAATGCCTTACCACCCATAAGAAACATTATCCATCACATAGACTTGATTCCAAGAGAAAGTATACCAAACAAAGTAGCCTACAGGATGACACCCAAGGAGAATCAAGAGATCAAAAATCAGGTTCAAGAACTATTCGACAAGGGATTGGTCAGAGAAAGTTTAATCCCTTCTATGGTGCCTACTATTTTGTGTCCAAAAATAGATGGAAGATGGAAAATGTGTACAGACTATAGAGAAATAAACAAAATAACAATCAGGTATATATTCCCCTTACCTCAGATGGATGATTTGATGGACTATTTAAGTGGTGCAAATTATTTTTCAAAGATAGATTTGAAGAGTGGATATAATCATATTAGGATGAGAGAGGGAGATGAATGGAAGACATCATTTAAAACCAATGATGGTTTGTATGAATGGCTTGTTGTGCCTTTTGGTTTGAAAAATGCACCAAGTACATTCATGAGGCTCATTGATGAAGTCCTAAAGGATTTTATTGGTAATTTTTTTATTGTATATCTGAATGATATTCTTATCTACATCAAAACAAAGGAAGAACATTTAAGGTTTCTAAAGTTGGTGTTGAGCTCCTGACATAGATGGTGTAGTGGATGGAACTTCATCCTCTAATGTTAATGTGAGAACTTGGGTTGATTATTTTGGTCGAATAATAGGGGTTTAACAATGATATGTTCCAAGTAAAGATGAATATTTGAATACTCTAGAGACAATTTCCTAATATGATGGGAAATCATGATTTATCCTAATGAGGATAAGTTTGTTGTCCAAATTACGCATTTGTCAAGGATCATGGTGTGTAATTTGGTCAACAATGATGACCTTACCATTATGAGGGAAAATCATCATTCTAAATACATAATATGTAAATTATTTCATAGCATATAGATAACTACATCCTATAAGGACGATGTAGTCTAATGGTGAATATATGACCTTGATGTCAATTAATATATTATTTCCCACTAGCTCAATGAGGATGTTTTGGTAAAAGAAAATTCAAGTTGAGATAGGTGGCCATCATAATCCCAAAGGGTGATGTTTAATGGGATAAGATCAGGAGAGCCCAACTTTTTCCATACACTTTTGGACATGTTGCAAATATATTCTCCTTTTTCTACAATGAATCAGTGGATGGCGATATTTCTAATTGTCACTAGCATTTGGAATTCTACCAAAGAGGAAATTCTAGGTTTTGGGTTTTCCAAATAAAACTTGATGAGGCCTGAATTAGAGGGGATGAATGCCCCCAAAGACTTCCTTTGTGAATGATAGGTCTATAGGACCTCTAGTGTTGACATGGCTAGATGAGACTAAGCCATGTCATTGACTATGTTGTATCTATGCACCACCCTTGCATCGGGGTTATGAGCAATATGCATTGGATGTGCCTTTGGTACTTGTGGTGTAAGGTTATCAACAGGACATGGGACCATAAAAGAAATTCTTTCTGGCAGTTGGGTAGCATTCAAAGTGGATAGAGGGAAGTTAAGAGGCATAATGTACTAATGTTTGTAGGTGAATATATGTTGACTTCATTTAGATATTCTAGAAAGTAAGATCTCTAGGAAAATATTGACCTAGTGTAACACCCCATTTTGACCAAGGAAGTTATACTACATTTTTTCCCTATTTACATTTCCTTTATTATTATATGTGCAACGTTATTCAAACAATGAGACTTCAATATATGGAAATGTGAACCTACATATATGTGAATACTATGAATAATTGATATTTATGTGCTTAATGATGATATTGTGTGATTAATTCTATCATGTAAGTTTTAATTGATGGATGTTGCTACATGGATACTAGTTTGAATGTTATGTTTAATGCAATTAGTACCATACACATGATGGATAACTAGTCGATTTACATGGTTCATTGATTATTAACATGGAAATCACATGTCAATAGTTTTATGGTTATGCATTAACTTGTATTGTAAACTAGCATACACATTGAATGGGCTATGTGATAGATAGAGAAGTGTGATACTAAAATTGTTGATGTCATGGACATCAAATGAGAAATGGTATGCTAGGAAGCACCACTATGTTATTCTTACAATGTTTCAAATGCATTTCTATGATATTTTGGAAAGTATAGGTTTATTTAGGTAGCATAGCTATCCAAACTAAATTTTCGATGACAAAGATCCTAGATTAACAGTTCCACAGTATGGTCATTGATAGGGTGTCGAACCTAGTTTTATCAGGAGGGGTGGAGGTATTGTGTGTGAGGCCCTTCACTAGGGATTTAGATCATTTATAAATAATTTTATATAATATAAATGTACAATTAATGTAAAGGTCTTTCTCATTTGTCAATCTTAACTGTTGAAAATATAAACTAATTTCTTTTGTTAGGATTTAGAAAATAAGGTTGTAGACTTATAGTATTAAGTTGGTAAAAAGAAAATATATGCTCTTTTCATAATTTAATAACCATTATTCATTTTATTTTTCATTCCTATTAAGAATATACCTTTTTCTTTCTGAAACATTTGCATGAAATTTACAACCATTTTTCCATCAATTAATAACAATAAAAACAATAATTGTCCATTCATAATTTGGGTTATGGAGTGATAGAGAATATCTATAAAATCTATTTTGTTTCATCCTTTGGGTATATTAGTATACTAGTTTATTTGTGTAGATTAGCTAAGCTACATCTTTTCCTTGTGAACTACCTAAAACAGAATTTTCCTCCTAGCCAACTAGGAATAGCCTCACTGGCTCTCATCCCTTGGAAACCTGGAGGGCTTCCTAGGCCACCGTGCCCAAATTCCTAGAAAACACAACCCACTAGTATGTCAAGGTCCCAATGTCTCTCTCATAGTACCAAGTTTGATATTCCATGTCCTATATCTACTTCTGATGGTTTTCCTCCTCCAACTGAATTTTTTTCCCAAAATTTACTAACCCCTTCTCCTTTCCATGTCCCCCACTTAAGCTTATAATTCCACAAACTTACTCCTCCTTGGGAAGGTACTATGGATGTTGACCAGATTAAATACCCCTTTTCTCTCTAACAAGCAATCTATTTATTAATAAGGAAATAATTTGTATAGGTTTGCGATTCAAACCACCCAAATTCAATTTAATTTCAATCAACACATATTTTCTCATACTAAATACCATATAAAATTTCAAATTAAATAAATAATTTAATAAATAACCAATCGCACTAAATCCAATTTACTTTCTAGTCAAAACATGTTTTTACAATACCAAATAATATAATAAATATTAAATAAAATAAAATAATTTAATAAATAACATTAAATATTTCCTTTCATTTATACCGAAACATTACACATCTATGATAAAAAAATAATATTAATTTTTAATACAACATAATATTACTAGCATACATGTGGAAGGTATGTATGTGTAGCTATCACATACATAGCTCATGTGTGTACTAATGATAACAATAATCACATCTAATGCACAATTCTTGTATGCTCACAACCAAGTCAATAGTACAATAAATTGCACAATGCATTAATCAATCATTTATACTAAAATATAATGGTAATTCATCAGTCATAACAATTCAAAATGAATGAAACATTCACGTAGATCATCATAATTGAATTAAGAATTTAATACAAAAAAAGGGGATAAGTCAAGCACTAAGTTTACGTGACTAAATCCCAAAAAGACTCTTTCATCTATATTGAATCACCCTTCCTCCCTAACCTACTTCCATCTTCCAGATCTTATCCTTCCTCTAATCAACTATATTGGAGAATCGACTATATTCAACTAACTCTAGATAGAATCCATAAGTGGAAGTGTCAATTCCCTTGACCAATCTTCCCCAACAGGCAAATGGCAGTCCTCGTCACACATGTATGGGAGTGTGGCTTAACACAATTCTCCAACAACTCCAAGTTTTGGAGGATAAACGATGTGCAATACCTCCACCCCTCTTGATAGAACTACGTTCAACACCCTATCATTGACCATACTATGGTGTTATTAATATGGAAGCTTTATCATCGAATATCTAGTTTAGAAAGATGTGCTACCTAAAAAACTTACAATTCCCCAAGTATCATACCAATTCATTTGAACCAATGTAAAAATAGTTGAATGATGATTCCTATCATAACATTTCTCATTTTTATATCACACTTCTCTGGTTATCACATAACCCATTCAACCTATAGGTTAGTTTACAATACAAGATCTTGCATAACCATAAAACTATTAACATGTGATTTCCATGTTACTGTTACAGCCTTATTTGACACCCTAGAGTCTCATGGAGGACACACAATTGATTTCATTCTCAGACACACTCTTCTTCCTTGGATTTGAGTCACTTATGAGGATGATCACACATGAATTGCTTGATAGATGATCCAGGAATGCTCACAGAGGTCTAGGAGGATCCTTAACACTCACAATGGTCCAAAAGGATTCATAAATGCTCAAAATTCAACCATAAAAATGATCACTAAAACTCCATCAGTGCATATATCTCGATGATATATTTCCAATGGTGCAAAACTCACCTCAAACTGAGTTCGTATGCAAAAGTTATGGATGATCAAAGTTTGGATCAAACTAGGAAAAAGTCAAATTCAATAGGGTCAAAGGTGACACGTTTCACCACTGCAAGGGTGACATGTGGCACAACCTTATGACCATATGGTGCTAACATGACAACACCCCAAGGTGCCACATGGCACACCATATGATGATTGGGCAAGTGATGTGGAAAATCATAAAAGTTACATGGACAAATTAGAGGTTTACAAATGGCAATGATAGCCCAATGAGATGTTGTGCCATGTGGTAACTTCCCATTGGTTATTAATGGGTAAGGTCATTTAAAATTTTGTTGGAGCTTGGAGGATCAAGCTCGGGTCTCCCGCCAAACAGTTCAACAACCTAACTACTGCACCCTCGTATTGTGTCTTAAGTACACGCAACATCACTTATATTTATGTTTGTGTAATGGTATTATTGGCAGAAGAAATGGGTCAAGGGATATCCCTCGACCCATAACATTTGATCATATGGTATCAAAATTAAATGGATGCTACATCCATGGAGGTGCCAATGAATATTATATATATATCATAACTCAAAACTATATAACAACCATATGTTATAACCAAAAGCACCATTAAGGAGAGGTTCACGAAGGATCAAACCCGTGACCACCTCCATGCTAACTATATGCCTTAAACGTTGCTCCAAAGGTGCCTCTTGTTAAGGTATTCCCACAGACTTATATTTAATGTCAATAGGTAGTTTTAGGTGGCAGTTTAAGCTCTACCCCCTATTTAATGGTGCATAGACCGAGGCAGAGGGAGATACTCATAATTATAGAGTACGATCTCAAAGTTTGTGCCCAAGGGTAACTAGTCTTAGAGGCTGCACCATAATGTGTTCCATGGGGTTCACACATGTAATTTTATGAACTTTAGACTCATTTTATTGAAATTTCAAAAGGAATTCAATGGTGTACTCAATTTCTGAGTTTGAGAAACACATAAAAAATTAATTATAAAACATGAGCATTTGAGCAATAATAAAGAGGTCTCTATTGGAAATGGACCCAAATACGTAGCCCAAATTGAGTGAACTTCGTTGTCAAACTTGTATATGTGATTTCAATATTGTTGTTTTATTTCAACTTAGTTATTTGCAAGTTGTTAATCATTAAAAGGTATTTGGATAGATAATTATTTCACATGTAAATTGCAAACAGTCAAGTGATCATTTTTATTTCGAAGATCAAGTAGATATTTTTATTGGCCTCGAATGAATGAGATAGTTTCCAAGTGTATAAAGGGTGTGTTATGTGTTCCACAAGCAAGCCTATAAACAAAAATTTGGGGTTATATATTCCACTTATAGTACCTTCTCATCCATGGGAAAGTATCTCCATGGATTTTGTAGGGGTTTTCTGATGTCCAGGACAAGTCATGATTATCTATATGTCATCGTGGATAGATTCAGTAATATGTATATTCTAATGCCACGAAAGAAATAGGTCACAGTTGAATAGACAACATGTATGTTCTTTTCTAATGTTTGGGTTCATTTTGGGCTACCTACATTTATTATATCATATCAAGAATCTCAATTTTTGTGAAATGTTTGGTCTCATTTATGGGAGATCATGGAAACTAAGCTAAATAAGAGTACAACTTTTCATCTGCACACATATGTACACAAATAGGTGGTAAATATCAAAATGGTACATCTACTTCAAGGATATTGTAGCAAGCATCCTAAGTTATGGGATGAACAATTTCCTTATGTACAACATGCCTATAATCATGCCATGCATTCTTCTACTCAGAAAACTCCTTTTGAAGTATGTTTGGGTATTTTCCTAAATCACCTATGAAATTTTCTTTTGGAGAAGCGAGTAAAGAGGATATATAACATGATACAAATAAATTTGAAAGGTTCATTCAAAAGATCTAGCAGGTACATCAAGTAGTACATGAATAGTTGGAGAAGAGTCAATCCAAGTACAAAGCAAGGCATGAAAAACATCGGGTTGATCATCATTCCAAAGTTGGTGATCAATTATGATTACACATCAGCAAGGACAAAATAAAGGGTGAAGATAAAAATATAAGACCAATATGATATGGTCCATTCAATACCTTGGAGAAGATTGGTACTAATGCCTTTCATTTAGATCTACCAACCTACGTGCAAATGTATTCAGTGATAAATGTTGATAATTTGAAGATTTTTGAGCCTCTTATGCTTATGGAGGAAGATGAAAGTATTCAAGTTCCAACAATTGATGATTTTTATCTAGACTATTTATATGAGATACAAGAAGATGTTATTCTTGATAGAAGTATCAAGACTTCACGGTGAGGTGACGTGCAATATATTTGAGTTGGTATTAAAGCAGTAAAAGCAAGAAAAGCAAAGTGGATCGAGATTGGGAAGGTGAGGGATATTTAGCCTCACTTAGTTTTTGAGTAATCAAATATTTTGGTGGTCCAACTGGATTCCAATGGGGAGGAATGGTCTAGGAGGATCTAGGAATTCTCATAGAGGTCTAGGAGGATCCAGAATGCTCATAGAGGTCCAAAAGGATTCATAAATGATTAAAATTCAACCATCAAAAATGCACTCAAAAATTATATTAATTCATATATCTTGGAAATATCTTTCCAACGACACAAAAATTGCCTCAAACAGAGTTCATATGCAAAAGTTATGGATGGTCAAAGATCGAGTCAAACTAGGAAAAAGTAAAATTCAATAGGGTCAAAGGTGACACGTGTCACCATTGCAAGGGTGACATTTGGAACAATCGTACAACCATACAATGTTTATGTGTCAACACCCCAAGGTTCCATATGGCACACCATATGCTGACTGGGAAAGTGATGTGGCAAATCGTATAGGTTACATGGACAAATCATAGGTTGAAAAGTGGAAATGATATCCTAATGAGAGGATGCCACCTGGAAGCCTCCCATGAGTCATTAATGGGTAAGGTCATTAAAAAAAAAATTGGAGCTCAGAGGATCAAACCCAGGTCTCCCACCAAACAACTCAATGACCTAACCATTGCACCCTTGTATTGTGTCTTAACTACATACAACATTACTTATATTCAAGTTTGTGTAATGGTATTGTTGGTGGAAGAAAAGGGATGAGGGATATCCCTTGACCTATAACATTTGATCATATGATATCCAAAGTAACCGGATGCTACATCCATGAAGGTGCTAACGAATATGCCATATATATCGTAACTCAAGACTATATAACAACCATATGTTATAACCAAAAGTGCCATTAAGGAGAGGTTCACGGAGGATCGAACCTACGACCTCCTCCATGCTAACCATATGCCTTAACCTTTGCACCAAAGGCACCTCTTGTTAAGGTATGCCCATGAACTTTTATTTAATTTCGACTAGTAGTTTCCAATGGTAGTTTAAGCCCGAACCCCTTTTTAATGGAATGTTGACCGAAGTGAAGGGAGATACTCATGATTGTAGAGTATGGTCTCGAAGTTCATGCACTAGAGTAGCTATACTTAGAGGCTACACTGTAATGCATGCCACAGGGTTCTGACATGGAATTGTATGATGTTTATACTCATATTTATCGAAATTTCACAAGGAATTCAATGGTATCTCTGTTTCTAATTTTGAGAAATGCGGAAAAAGGTCATTGTAAAACACAATCATTTGAGAAATAATAAAGAGGTATTTATTGGAAGAATACTTGGAGACGTATTCCAAATTGGGTGAACTCCGTTATAAAACTTGTGTATGTAATTTCAATATTATTGTTCTATTTCCGCTTAGTTATTTTCAAGTTTTTAATCATTAAAGTGTATTTGGATAAATAATTATTTCACATGTAAATTTCAAACAATCAAGTGATCATTTTTATTTCAAATATCAAGTAGATTTTATTATGTTTTAAATATTAATAAGCATCTAAGGATTTTTTGTATCAACTGAGAATGACTAATCGCTAGCTACATAGTTTTTCATCGATGACTGATCGCTAGTTGTAGTACTGCTAGGTCACAACCACCTTTGCAACCATCTAGATTTGGTGATTTCCAAGGATATTAGTGCTATATGAATTGGTTTTCTCATGGCAAGAGCTTGGGAACTCTCAATCTAGTCAAGGTTAACTAATTTCTAGAGATCTAGAACCATCACTTGGCCTCCTTCACCAATCTATATAAGGAAGGTCATCCATGGGAAATATCGAGAAGAATCATTTACACATATATGTTGCTAGATTTTCAGAGGAATTTATTCATTAAGAACAACCTTCAAATAATTTTTTCCTTACTTGAGTGAGGGTTGAGGAGGAGCAAGGTCAAGGAGCTTAAGGAGGAATTCCTCATTAATTCAAGAGAATAAAATATTGATATAGTTATCCATTTTCTATATATATATATATATATATATATATGGTTTTCCCCTGTCCATATTGATTGTATACAATTTTATAATATAGATCTAATCTCACCTTGAATAGATCATATTAGATCCATACTAGTATTGTGATTTTATAACACTAGGAGAAATCATAGATTGGCATTTTTTTGTTTCTAATGTGAAAGAAGTATATTGCTAGAGCTGGAGATGGATCTTGATAGTTTCATTAGTCAAACATGTGAGGAAAAACTTCATTGAAAAAGAATGTCATTCTCCCTCTTCTAGTATAAAAAGGAAACAACTTCTTCGGATCTAGGGAAACTATTTTCCACCCTAGAGTCCCATGGAGGACACACAATTGATTTCATACCTAGACACACTCTTCTTCCCTGGATTTCAATACTTATGAGGATACTCACACCTGAACTGTCTAACAGAGCACAAACAATCTCTAGCTACATAGCTATTCAACTGTGACAACTCTCTAGCTATAGTACTATTGGGTCGCAATCACCTATGGATCCTTCTAAGTTTGGTGATTTCCAAGGAGATCGATGCTAGATGAGTTGGTTTTCTCATGTCATGATCTTGGGAATTCTCAATCTAGTGAAGGTTCACTATGCTCTAGAGATATAGAACCATATCTTAACGTCCTTAACCAACATATATAAGGAAGGCCATCCATGGGAAAGGGGAGGAAGAATCATTTATAGGTATATGCTACCATATTTTTATAGGAGAGTATTCATTCAAATCAGCCTTCAAATAAGGTTTTCCTTGCTTAAGTGAGGTTTGAGGAGGAGAAAGGGAATGGAGGTTAAGGAGGAATGTTACATTCATTTAACATAACAAAGTATTGATGTACTTCTCTATTTTAATGATATATATCTATGGTTTTTCCCTATCCATATTGATTCTATTCAATTGTAGAATATAGATTCGATCTCACCTTGAATAGATTTGATTATATCTCGAGTAATATTGTGATTTCCTAACACTAGGAGCATTCATAGATTGGTATTTGTTTGTTTCTTATGTGCAAGAAGTATATTGTAGGATCTAGAGTTGGATATCAAGAGATGCATTAGACAAACATGTGAGGACAACCTTCGTCAAAAGGATATGCCTTACTCTCTCCTCTAGTATAAAAAGGAAAATACTTGTATGGATCTAGGGAAACTATTTAGGAATCTATCCTTGTTGTCTATATTGGATGGAGGGTGGACCCAAGGTAGGTGTGGCTTAACTGTAGGCCATGTTTATCCACAAAAGAATGAGAAAATCCATTATGGAGGAATATTTAATTATTCTCTAGTTCAAATTCCTCTTTCCTTTCAATCTTCTAAAACTTTTATGTAGTTCATAGTCTTCCTCGACACTCCCTCAAAGAGTAGATCTTGCATATCTAGGATAAATATGGGAATTTTTCTAAAACTCTAATTATGGTCACGACTGGTCATTTCACACCAGAGAGATCGGTCATGGGATGAATAACTACTAGTTCATGACCACCTACATACGATCGCTAGCTGCATACTTCCCAAGACACGACTGCCCCTGCAACTGATTGTTTTTCAATTCTTTTTGGATTTGTCTCTTCATATGTGAATTTTCTTGAGCCTTATGAGCCTGTGTATGGTTTGATAGCCTAGTTATTCTCTCTGTTTGAGCCTCTTTTATTGTTTCTTATGTTAAGGTGAGTTTGAGGTGTTTGGAGTCTTTTTTTTTTATTTCTTTCTTGATTGAGTTTGCTTCCTGGTGAGTGTATATATGGGTAGCCTTCCCCAATAGATCTCATCAGATATGGTAGTGTGTTTGTCTCTCCTTTTCATCTGATTTGCCATTTTTCATATCATTGTGCATTTCTAGGTCATTTTCCAAGTTTGGTACTTTGATTCCATAGAAACATTAGAGCATGCTTATTACATCACTACCAATATCCTACATCCCTTACATTTTGTTTGTTGTTTTTTATTTTCATTTTCATCTTCTTAGCTTACAAGAAATTTGCATTTTAGAAAAGCACAAAAGAGAAAAGAAAAAAAAAAAAACTTGTTGGGGTTAATCTTTTGGGTGTTTTGCAAAAGGTTGTGTTGGATTGTTTTGCATTTGAAGATCATGTTTGTGTCTTTGGATCGTCTTGCATGTTTGTAAGGTTTCTTTTTTTTTTTTAATTGAAAAGGATTTTTTTTTATATTCCCTTCCTTAGTTAGAGTTCATTGAAAGAGGAAATTTCATATCTTGCACACATTTTTATCTTCTTTCGGTTTGGAAAGAGTTTAAAACATTATTGGACATTCATCCATTCCCTTGACTAGAAAATAACCATAAAGAAAAATAATATGTAATGTAAAACAAATTAAACTATTTTTCTTGATAGAAACATGAACATAGATAGGATTAGGGCCTTATTGTAGGATTAGAGAATTAACTCTCCAAGGCCAAAAAATAAAACCTAGAAGTCACTAAATACTATTTAAATCCATTTTCACAACGAGTTTGTCGGGAAGTTCCTCTAACATAGGATTCAATCAAAAGGTCACATTGAGGAAAGTAGGGTGATTACCCCTCTCTTCTTGTCTTGGTGTTTGCTAGACTGCTTCAACTACTATGTGTACAGTGGTCACATGGTGGTGCAGACCCACTTAGCCCTCAGGTCAAGGATCCGCTTATAGGATCGTTCTTCGTTTCCCTTTGAGTTGGATTGGCTCTTTCAATTCCCTGCTTGAATTTTCTTTCTTTTGATCCACAAGTCCTTTCGGAAGCTTCCTTGGTGCAAATGACACTAGGTGCAAGCTCCCCCTTCTCTACATGACCACCGGCTATTGCCAAGGCCTAAAATAAGAGGTTCTTGTCACAACTCACCACTCGCGAGTTCGTGAGTCAAGAATCTCGATTCTTCCTGTCCAATCTCGTGATATCCGAGATTGTGAGATGGGTATAACTCCTTCCCTTGTCAGCGCCCTCCGCACATGACCATCGGCTAGGCTGTCCACTAGCGCTTCTCGCCTTTTGCCACTTCACAAGTTGAAAGGTTGGATTTTCATCCCCTTATCTTATGAACCCCCGAGACATGAAAAGTCAACGGAGTGTTGACTCCCTTCAATGAACAACGTGTGTCCGACTGTCTATTCCACGGGCCCACCTTGCGATTCTGCCACGTGTTCCTTACGCTCCAGTTCGCACTTCGCCACTTCTCTCCACGAAGTGTTGTCTCCTTTGTATCATGACACCTGAAGTCTCGAGATCCCAAACTCCTCGATGTACCTAAGCGTCGAACTGTCGAATTTTGACTTGTTGTCTACGCAATCCCACAACAAAACTTCTCGCCCTTTCTAGACTTTGCCTTTTGCAACCTAGAGTACCCAACCTTTGGGCTCTCACCTTGCGAACCTCCGAGTTCGTGAGATCTCTAGATCTCTGCCACCTGTCCTCCCTGGATGGACGGCTCTGATCCACTCGCCACTCGCTACTCTCCTTTCGCGGGCGATCCAATGGCCCTAGCTGACTTGGATCCTACAGTCCTGATTTATTCTGAGTTTACGCTTGAGGAAAGATCATTGTAATGTACCTGCTTCTCTACAAGATCTAACGGCTCTTGTGACTTCGCGAATTATTCTCAAAGAATTCTGACGGTCCATTTCTTCCTGGACAATTCCTGCGAATTTAACCAAATATTTCTCCATGAAACTTACCCACCTGCAATGCAAACTTGTTACGCCTCCTTTCAACACCTCAAGGCACCAAAATTCTGTGCTTTTCTTCGACAACTGCAAAGACCATATCCCTCATGAGCTTTCTCCAACTCCGAATCTTAAAGAATACTCCTGCATTCACTCCTTGCGGTGAATCCTTCAATTACTTCAAATAATTGAAGTTCTTCGACTCTGCGCACTCCCTGCACCAGTGGTCCTTCAACAATTTCTCAGGTTCACAAAATCTAAGACTTTACTCAGCCTGTGCACACCTTGCACGACTCCTGTGCTAAACTTGCACTTCTGCAAGAATGAGAACAACGTTAACCCTCTTGAGCTTTCAGAGATGAACTCTGACTTCTGTCAAGGCACTCCTTGCAGAAAAACTTCATTGAACTCCTTGCAGGAATTTTACTCACTCAGGCAGAGAAACAATTGAAACTCATTCCTTACTCTCTCTCAGAATTCAAACAAAAAGCATGAAATCATATACACATCATATAAAGCAAATGTATAACAGAAAGTAAACATCCATGAGCATAACATTCAACATGCATACACAGAGAAAAAATACGACACCATGAATTTGAATTAAATCTCTTTCTATTAATTCAAATCTCTGTACATGGGTGTTTTCAACTACAGCTCTCTGCTCTCTCCTCTATGCTCTATGCTCTATCTTGACAATCATCTTACAACTATACAATGAGGGTGTCTATATCCCGTTTCCCTCTTGTGCTCTAAAAGTGTCTAATCTAGAATTAAATTCTATCTACCTACATTCATTACACATAAAGGCTCCTATCTACTATGGATGACAACAGATCACTCAAGGTCCTTTTACAATAATACAAGCATGCCTCCACTTAATGAATTCATTAATATTTGAAAACATTTTCAAAAAATGTGCTCGTTTCTTTTCCAGCTATCTCTTATCTCCATGTTGTCTCGCTGCTAGCTATGCTTGCACGCCTTGAGATGCTCCTGCATCATACTCTCTCGCTTGAAAATTTTCATTGGCTCCTATCCATGAGCTCACGCATGGTCTATCCATGCTTCTGGATTTCTACTTCGTTCTCCCAGCTGGCATCTTCAACTGGATGGCCCTTCCACTTGACCAAGTATTTAAATTATTGCTTTCGTCTGGTCCTCTTACCAACTCTTTTGTCTAGTATGCACTCCATCTGCGGCATTTCTGCAACTGGCATTTGTTTTGTCCAATGAATATCTAGCTGTTCACTACCTGCTTCTTCTTCCTCAGCTTTATAAGGGTACAAATATGAGACATTGAATATCAGAAAAATTTCGATCCCATCGGGTAATTCAATCTCATATGCATTCTCCCCAAATTTATTTAAGACCTTACGTGGTCTGATTTTCTTCATCTTCAGTTTATTATATGTTCCACTCAGGAACCTTTCCTTTCTCAAATGTGCAAGGATCAAATCACCAAATTCGAACTGAAGCTGTCTCCTATGTTGATCTTCTCTCTGCTTATACTCTTGGCTCAAACTCTGCAATCATTCCTTCACCTGGCTGTGAAGTTTCTTCATTGCCTCTGCAAAATCTTCTGCACTAGCGCTCCTAGTCGCAATCTGTTTTGAATCCCTTAGCTCAGAAATTCCTCTCGGTCGCATGCCATAAACAATTTGAAATGGACTCTGTCTTCTGCTCCTATTAAGTGAGTCATTATAACCAAACTTTGCCTATGGTAATATGTTGTCCCATTGGCTGTGGTGTTCTATCATCAAGCTCCTCAGCAAGTCTCCCAAAATCCTATTCACGAATTCTATCTGTCCATCCGTCTGAGGATGATAAGCTAAACTAAACGACAAGTTTGTTGCCATATTCTTCCATAAAGTTCTCTAGAAGTGTCCTATGAACTTAGTGTCTCGATCCAAAACTATGCTCCTTGGTAAGCTGTGAAATTGAATGACTTCTTTGAAAAACAAGTTCGCAATGTGAGTTGCATCATTGGTTTTCTAACATGGAATGAAATGTGTCATTTTGGAAAATCTATCCATTACCACAAATATTGAGTCAAACCCTCTTTGTGTTCTTGGCAACCCCAATATGAAGTCTATGCTGACTGCATCCCACGACCTCTCAGGTATGGGTAATGGTTGATAAAAACCTCCATTCTGCCTCTTTCCTTTTGAATGTTGACAAATTCTACATCTGTCCACAAATCTTTTAACGTCTTCTCACATTCCTGGCCAAAAATATGACTCATTCAACTTTGCGAATGTCTTGTCATGACCAAAATGTCTGGCCAATCCTCCACTATGTTTCTCCTTTTCAGCAAATTCTCCCTCATGAAGCATTTTGAAATACAAAGTTGATTACCTTTAAACAGTAATCCTTCCTGGATCATGTATTCTGCCCATTGGCTTCTATCCCTAAGAATTTGATTCTCAGCTACTTCATACACCTCTTTAAAATCTGGATCATCTCTGTACATGTCCCTGAGATCATCAAAACCCAATGTTTTGACTCTGAACTCCTGCAATAGAAAACATTTCTTGCTCAAAGCATCAACAACCTTGTTAGCAATTCCAAAAATATGTTTAATCACAAAAGTGAAAATTTGCATATATTCAACCCATTTAACATGTCTTTGATTCAACTTCTCCTGTTGAGTCACAAATTGCAATGCATGATTATCACTATACAAGACAAGCTCCTTAGGAATTAAGTAATGTCTCCATTTTTTCAATGCCTGAATAATAACATAGAATTCCTTATCATACGTGGAGTATTTTATCTTGGCTTCATTCAGCTTCTTGCTGAAATATGCTATCGACCTATCTTCTTGACTCAAGACTGCCCCTATTGCAAATCTACCTGCATCACATTTTACTTGAAATGTCTTTTGGAAATCAAGCAACACCAGAATTGGTTGTTCCGTGATTTTCCTTTTCAGCAAATTGAAGCTTTTTTCAGTCTCTTCCGTCCAGTGAAAAGATTTGTGTCTCTTCTTCACTGTGTCCATCATCGGTGCACTAATTCTATTATCACCCTATAAGTTATAGGAATCAACTGGTGACTGGAATATTATCTGTCTCTAGTGTTTTTTGACAAATGATTTTTCATTCTGCAAATAATTTGAAAAAGAAAAAGGAAAAAGAGAAAAAGAAAAAAGAAAAGAAAAGAAAGAAAAGAGGGCATAAAGAATTGAAATAAAAGCCCCATGCAATAATGGTAACTTATTCCATACCGTTCAAGCATGGACAAGTTATTTTTAAATTTGATGTTGATAGGGTAGTGAATAAATTTGGCTAAACAGTTTAATCTTAGCCAAAGTGTCTAGGTTAGATTAGTGAATAAATATGACCAGATGGTTTAATCCTGGTCAGATAGCCCTAGGGTAGAGTAATTCCTTAACCCAACAATTTAATCTGGGTTAACTGTCATAGGAAACTAGGTTAGAACATAGGTTAGTGTCACTGTTGCTTCATTCCAATAAAACCACCTTGATGTAAAAATGTCGCACCATGTCTCAAAAGCCTAAAAGATAGTTTGGTCGAAGCCCCTTGGTGGTGTCTATGTGAAAAGTTTGGGAAAAAACCCATAAGATGCATTTATCCTAAGTTTTCCCATCGCATGTGTTCTTCGCTCCTGATTTATACTCCCTGCACATATCAACGGTCCTGATCGCGGCGCTCAGATCTACGGTGTACAGAGCATTCCGGACCCCCCCTACCGTTTTGCTTTTAACCGAGGGGGGGGGGGTCCGGAATTGGTAATAAGACTTGCACACATCTAGATGACCCAGGGACGAGCACTTAAATCAAAGGTCCAGATTGGATTTTGGACCCCCCCTTCTGTTCTGCCTTTAATGGAGGGGGGGGGGGTCCGGAATGAGTGATAAAAGGCGCGCTAAGATCTGTGGCCTGAAAACGGGCGGGCAGATAAATGGCCCACAATGAATTTCGGACCTCCCTGGATGATCTACTTTTAACCGAGGGGTGGGGGGTCCATAATGGTTATCTCCCTCTGGCAGGCCCCTAGTTAAATGTGGCATAAATCTATTGGTCCCGAAGTCTCGTCACCATCTGCTATCTGACAGCCCCCTGTCACTTATGGACGTCATCTTCCACTTGTTCCCAAGTTATGTCCCATCCCATAACTGTTGTTAGTCCCCTACCCCTTTTCACTAATGACCAACCCCTTATTGCGACTTTTACCTCCAATCCCTAGCAGCCACGTCACCCGTCTGTATGTTTCGGCCACCGTCACCTGCCATCTCACCCCTAAGTGGCCCGTTGTCCATTTATTACTGGATAACCTATCCGTTATCCAGCTGACCTATCTCCTCCGCCCAACCAACCCCATTTTTTAAATAAAATTACCGTTTTCCCCTACTTTCGCGGTTCACTCGTCGCACCAGAGAAAATCATAGCTTGCTCCTCCGTTACATCCCGTCGCCTTCATCCACAGTCATTCGACCCCACTAACTTCATGTTTATTGTAGGTACTGTTGCAGAGATGGCGCCAAAGCCAAGACAAGCAGAAGGAGAGGAGAATCCTTTTCTCCTGACAAGATCCCACTGGTTGACAAAGATAGATTGATCGCAGATACCAAATGGGATTTCGATTTCTCAGACCTCCAGTCATGGCTCAGGGAGGTTTTCCTGGACCAAAGCGATGAAATTGGACTCTGGGAGTCCAATATACCCCTGTACCGTTTTCCCCAGATCCACCATTTTCCTGTGTTCGCACTTAAATGCCAAGCTCACTATATTCCCGAACAAAGAGCCGTCATATCCTCATCCAGAGACACCCTGTTCCTCATCACGCCTGAAGACATAGACCAAATGATGTAAATTCCCCGTGTAGACTCTGCAGCTCCTTTCAACCTGGAAATCCTTACAGAGTTGTATCAGAAGATGACTTTTCCCCAGAGAGCTCAAATATTCGAGCTTTTCCTTCCCACCTCCGCTCAATTCCCTTCCACAAATCCCCCTTACCCGTATTCCATGTTCTCCACCAAGGGAAACTAGGTCATTTCCTCCCTTTGTGCTATGTTAGGGTACTATTCTGGCCAATGGGTAGATGAGCCCATTCTGGGTTTTCTATCCATTTTCTCCGCTGATGAAAATCCCACCACCCAGTTTGATTTCAGCACCTTCTTGGCAGAAAATATTCACGAACAGTTCGTGAATTTCGGCACGGAAGGCATGTTCAGATACTCGTCTATACTGGCCTACATGTTTGTCTACTTTCAAGCAGATAAATTTAGTTTTTCCATGCAGAAGATGGACATAGATGGAAGGCCTCAGGCAGTCACAACATGGACCTCTTTGCTGAAGCATAACTCCATAGAGTATAGCTTCAAGGCATTCATTGATATTTTCTACCACCTTGTGGTAAGCATGCTGAGCGGTAGGCCCGAGCCTTGAATAAATGACGAATTCTAGAGGATCCTGCACCTTTCAGACAACACAAAAACCGGGGACTAGTACCTGTATCAAAACCATTCCGAGATCAGAGTATACGGGTGCGAGTTGGCACTCTGTAAGCTGCCCAAATATGTGCCGGTAAGAATCTTTTCTTTAGAATACATAAGGCAGATCATGAATTCAGATGATATTCATTTCGTATCATTGAAGAAAAAGAAGCAGCTTCGAATCAAGGGGCAGATTGGCTCCTTCATCTGCAACAATCGAGGCGCCGAGGAAGAAGCTGACAGGATTTTGAAAGAAATGAAGCTCTTTATGAGATTCCCATGGCACTATGATCCATGCGGGATCATTTCAGAAATGTGGGTGAAGAACAAAAACATCCTGTATGTTCATGTGTCCAAACCCGAGATTGAAAAATTCACCGATCAGACAGTGTGGGTGCCTGACACCTTGGTCGAAGTGGAACAGTAGGTTCCCCCGACCACTGTGCCACCAATGACCATGCCATAGGTCCCTAAGGAAAAAAGGCCTCGACAGGATTCATCTCCGCCTGTCACGGAGGTATCTTCCGAAGAGTTCCAGTTGCACACTAAAAGGCCCAAGACAGTCTCAGTTCCTGGTCCGACTGGAGAATCAGGAACCCTGCCTACCATAGTGACTAAGTCTATCATTCCACCCTTTAGTTCGAGCCTTCATAAGGAAATCACCCCAGTTGTGCCGAAGAAATCCACAGAATCCCCACTAGATACTCAGCCAGGAAAGACTGGGCCCAAGTTGAGCATTTTTGAGAAGTACGAGCTGATTAAGAAAAAGAGCTAGACCCTTACCAGTAGTACTTATGCTCAGTTTTGGAAGCAGACGTCGACGACGCAACACAGGCTGCTATCTCCATTTGACACAGAAAAGGGCAGGATGCACATGGATTTCCTCCAGGCGTAGGTACCAGACCCCAAGGCGATCACAGATTACAAGAGGGCCACCTTCGAATTTCAGACGAAGGACGTGCACCCAACAGATTAGATGGATCTGCAAAAACAGACAGGGGAAATGGTGTTCCATACATTGGTGCATGCTTCCGCTTCTGCAGCAAAATTACAAGTATCACTGAATAATGCTTAGACGCAGCTCAAGCTGGAGAAGATATCGTCCTTTGCAAAGGACAATAGAATTAAGACTTTGGAGGAGTTGGTCCTCAAGATTGGCTATGATCCTTCGACGTCAAAGCTGCAGGGGATATGATAAAGAAGAAGAATGCAGACATCACCTCTTTGAGGAAACAACTGAAGCTCCCACCCACAGAGGACTCGCAGGTGAGGGAGATAGCAAAGAAAGAAGGTGAGAAGGATGAAATGCTAAAGCTTATCATGGAGCAAAACACCCAGCTCAAAGAAATGGAGGATGAGATGGAGAGATTATTAAAAGAGAAGGAGCAGATGAAGCCAATGGAAGTCATTCCATTGAGTGCCATTCCGATCTCAGGATCAAGCATAGCAGCAGTGACAGCAGTACCATCTGCAATTCCATTGACATCACAAGAGGGGACAATCAACCTTGCCAAATCCATGGAGAAGATGAACCTGCAAGAGACAGAGATCAGCAGGCTTAAAAAGGAAGTTGAGAACCTGTAGGAACTGAAAAATTCCTTCCAGACTAGTCTCTCCAAGGAAAAACAGGTAACTGAGCAGCTCAAGAAGGAGCTACAGCAGCTCCAAAAGAAAACAGTGGCAGGGAAGACTTTGGCTGAGGTCAAAGAGAATGTATGGACATACATCACAAAGTCCATAAATGAGATATGTCCCATGATCCAAATTATGTTTGAGCAGAATGAGTTGGTCCAGAGGAGCCAACAGGCCATTGAGAAGATTGGAGTAGAATTGGGAGATATACCAACTCAGACAAATGATATCATCAAATTCCTTAATTCTAAGACCAGAGAAGAGCTAGAAGAGCTGAAGATAGAAGACAGAACATAGACCATCCTTGAGGTCAAAAGAGTTTTGACCTAGAGAGGATTAATGCTGTAATTGGAAGAAAAGGTTCAGACCATGGACCTAGGGGTACAAATATTCTTCAGCAAGATCGAGGTGCTCCAGAAGAAGGGCCTGCCTGGTCTGAAGGTTATTAATGATAAACTGATGACACTTCCAGATTACAAGAAGAGATTGGCTAAAGTGTCTAAGGACAATTCAAAGTTTGCTGGTATACAAGGGAGCATTACTGGCAAATCATTCTTGGATGCCCTTCATTTGGACATCAGTATCCAACACGAGATTCGATACATATTCCTCACTAAGCCCACATTCGCTAAGTATACGGAAATGGACGAAGTGTATCAGAGACTGCTCAAAGTCACTGTGCCTAGTCATCTCAGATGGGAGGAACTCTGCGATCTGCTCGATTAGCAGATGAGCTGTCTAGGTCTAGTCACCTGTCCAGTCAGATGAGGTCATGCGAAAGGCTTCATCAATGGTCTACCCAAAAAATTTGCGTGCAGTTGCACCAAGTCATCAAGCAGTTTGATTTGTTAAATTAGTTAGGCTAAAAATAGAATTGGCACATCCTGATTAGTTATGAAAGGAACGTTTGTAATTTGAATTATAAATACTTCACCTTTTGAAGTATTGAGGGTTGTTGATCTTCACACCCTGATGCTATCAGACTGTACCATTTTTTGAATAGATCTGTCGTTAATAAAAAGGAGGCACTTTTACAGGATTCTTGCGTGTATTCACTGGTGATGTTTATTCTCTAAGTTGAATGTTATTCTTGCTTTGTGATCATATTTTTTTCTGAAACTAATCTTTAAGAGTAACGTATGTTGCAGGATTTATCTTGGATACCCTGTTTCTGACTCGAAAGATTTTAGTGTTTATCTTCTGGTGTTTTCAATTAAGAAATTCTTAACTGCTTCTTAGTTGAATTTATCTTTCTCGTCTTTTCTTCTGTCCATCATTTAAGCTACTAAAAGATCCAGTGAGTATATTATCTCGCCCGGTGGAAGTCTTCTTTTCCCGTTTTTGGTTATATTTCATATTTAATTAAACACAGACCCCATAGCCCAATGGATGTGTAGACTGTCTCAACCAATTCAAAAACACTTTGACAACAAAACCTACCTATTTCTTTACCTAGCCTAATATCTAAAATTGGAAACATAGCTAAATCATATAGAGAGATCCCTCTCTGAAGCTGGAAGGGATAGATCCTAGCTTTAAAAGTGGTTGGATAAAGTTACCTTTGTAGATTTCTTCTGTTTCAACCTCTAGGAAATTTACCAAGTGCTAACAAATTCCACTAAAATTCCTAATGAATTTTTGGTAGAAACTAGCCAATCCGTGAAAACTTTGAACTTCAAAGATATTCCTTGGTGACGGCCAATTCTTGATTACCTCCACCTTATTTGGATCCATCCTTAACTTATCTGCAGAAATAACAAACCCCAAATAAATTAGCTCTTTCTTCATGAATGAGGATTTCTTCATGTCTATCAACAACTTCTCTTGGTGTAACCTATTCATCATTGTAGCCAAGTGTTTCAGATGCTCTTCCTTTGTTTTACTGAAAATCAGTATGTCATCAAGATACACAATGACAAATTTTCCGATGAAATCTTTCAGGACTTCATTCATCAATCTCATGAAAGTACTCGGCGCATTTGTTAGACCAAACGACATGACAAGCCATTCATACAACCCTTCATTATTATTGAAGTTCATCTTCCATTCATCACCTTCTCTCATACAAATCTGGTGATATCCACTTTTCAAATCAATCTTCGAAAAAAAATTGGCTCCACTCAATCAATCCATCAAATCATCCATCCTTGGAAATGGAAATCTATACCTGATGGTTATCTTGTTGATTGCCCTCAAGTCAGTACACATCCTCCAGCCTCCGTCTTTCTTCGGACTGAGTACTGTTGGAACAACACACGGACTCAAGCTTTCTCTGACTAAACCTTTGTCCAACAAATCCTGGACTTGTATTTTGACCTCTTTGTTTGAAAAACTAGCTCCAGGTATGAGATCAATTTGATGACTTATACTTCTAATCAGTGGCAACGAACGAGGTAGTTTGTCCAGTACTATGTCAGCAAACTCTTCTAGTAGTTCTTGAACGTATTCTGGAAAATCATCTACCCTTGTGCTGGTTAAAACAATATTTGGCTTCCTGACCACAATAAATTGTGATTCCTCCTTTTTCTTAACCTCTGTAAGAAGTTCCTTCCCATTCATGAGAAGTACAGTGTTGCTCACCTCCAGTTTTATTTCTTTATCTTTGATTGGCAACAACATGTGAGTTCTCCCATTTTTCTCTATGGTGTATGTGTTCATTCTCCCATCATGAATCACATTCCTATCATATTGCCACGGTCTACCCAGCAATAGATGACAAACATCCATAGCAATAACATCACAGAGTATTTCATCTTTATACCCTCCTATTTTAAACTCAACTAAACATTGCTTAGTGACATTTACCTGATGTCCTTTTTGCAACCACGAAACTCTATATCGGCTTGGATGATAAATCATCTCCAAATACAGTTTTTCTACCATCTCCTTTGAAACGAGATTGTCTGTGCTACCACTGTCCACAATGACCTTTCATACCCTGTCCTTGGTCTTGCAAGTAGTCCGAAAAAGTTTGTTCCTTTGTACCAAACTCTCCACTTCCTTCTCTGGTGTCAAAAGAATTTTTTGCATCATCAACGATCTTCCACCTTCAACATCCTCTGCCTCAACATTTTGCCTCTGTGCTTCAGCAATGTGAGTCTCTCCTTCCTCTTTCTTCTTGTCTACACATTCATAAGACTTGTGTCTGACCTTTCCGCACGTGAAGCATTTTATCACTCCACCTCTTCCTCTTCCTCTACCTCTAGTACGAGGAAAAATGTTGTTATCAACATACTCTCCTTTCTGATCAGCATACTGCCTTCTTTGTCCAGCATATTGCCCTTTCTGTGAGCTTCCACCTCTCTCAATCTGAGGTTTCTTCCATTCTTCCTTAGTCTTTTGATTTCTATCTTGGATGACTGATTTTCCCCTGGCTTGACTTCTGCCTCGGCCTCTTTGACCTTGTTTTCGGCTCAACTTCTCTTCTGCCTTTAGAGCCATTTGATAAGAATCTTCCACTGTTCGGATGGTCATCATGCTCATATCATCTTGAATTTTGTATCTCAGTCCATTCATATACCTGGCAACCTTCTCATCGTTACTTTCATGATGACCTGCTCTGATGTTCAGCCTATAGAACTCTTCAATATATTCCTTCACTGACAACATCTTCTGTCTCAAATTTTTCATTTTTTGAAATAGAGTAATCTAGTAATCCCTGGGAATGAATTTCGCCTTCATCTTTGCAATCATCCTATCCCAACTCTTGATTTTCTGCTTACCTTGGCAGTGTATGTCATCTTGTAGTTCATCCCACCACAATGATGCATGTACTTTAAGTCTCGTGACAGCATGTTTGACCTTCTTGTCTTCTTCGACATCTTCATAGTCAAAATATGTGTCCAGAGCTCTAATCCAATCTAGAAGCTCTTCAGCATCCAAGTTTCCCTCATAAACTGGAATGTCCATTTTGGCTCTTGCACTCATTCTTGCAACAACTCTAATCAAGCGTTCAATTGCAGCATCTTTTGCTACAATTTCTTCTTCTTCATGTCTAGCGTCATATTTGCTTTCGAACTCACTGACATCTCCAATGTTAGCTGTGCACCTTTGTTTTATTTCCACATCCATGAGTTTGGTGCGAATGTCATGTAGATCTCCTTCCACTTCTGGATTCTGCACCTACATGTCCCTTCCTTCTGGCATTTCCCTATCCTCTGGCAGATCGGTTGTTTGCCTGTCTTTTCTCCTTGGCGGCATGGATGAAATTCCTTCTCGCTTTTCCTGCCTGAAATATACAAACAAGAATCAAGCTATGATACTAGATGGTGCAGACCCACTTGGCCCTCGGGTTGAGGATCCACTTACAAGATCATTCTTCATTTCCCTTTGAGCTAGATTGGCTCTTTCAATTCCTTGCTTGAATCTTCTTTCTTTTGATCCACAGGTCCTTTCAGAAGCTTCTTTGGCACAGATGACACTAGGTGCAAGCTCCCCCTTCTCTGCGTGACCACTGGCTATGACCAAGGCCTAAACTGAGAAGCACTTCTCACAACTTGCCACTCGTGAGTTTGTGAGTCGAGACTCTCAACTCTTCCTGTCCAATCTCGCGATATCCGAGATCACGAGATGGGTATAACTCCTTCCCTTGTCAGCTCCCTCTGCACGTGACCACCAGCTAGGCTTCCCACTAGTGCTTCTTTCCTTTCGCCACTTCGTAAGTCGAAAGGTTGGACTTCTGTCCCTTTATCTTACGAACCCCCGAGACACGAATAGTCAACGGAGTGTTGACTCCCTTCAATGAACAACGCGTGTCCACTTGTCTATTCCACGGGCCCACCTTGCAATTCTTCCACGTGTTCCTTATGCTCCACTTCACACTTCGCCACTTCGCTCCATGAAGTGCTATCTCCTTTGTATCACGACACTCGAAGTGTGAAGATACCAAAATCCTTGATGTACCTAAGCACCGAACTGTCGAATTTTGACACGTCGTCTACGCGGTCCCACAATGAAACTTCTCACCCTTTCTGGACTTCACCTTTCACAACCTAGACTACCCAACCTTTGGTCTCTCACCTCACGAACCTCCAAGTTCGAGATATCTCTAGATCTCTGCGACCTATCCTCCCCGGATGGACAACTCTGATCCACTCGCCACTCGCTACTCGCCTTTCGCAAGCGATCCAATGGCCCTGGCTGACTTGGATCCTACGAGCCTGATTTCTTCTGAGCTTACACTTGAGGAAAGCTCGTCGTAACATACCTACTTCACTACAAGATCTGATGGCTCTTGTGACTTCACAAATTCTTCTCAAATAATTCCAACCGTCTATTTCTTCCTAGACAATTCCTGTGAATTTAACCAAATATTTCTCCACGGAACTTACCCGCCTGCAACGCAAACTTGCTACACCTCCTTTCAACACCTCAAGGCACCAACCTTCTATGATTTTCTTTGACAACTACGAATACCCTATCCCTCCTGAGCTTTCTCCAAATCCAAATCTTAAAGAAGACTCCCACATGCACTCCTTGCAGTGAATCCTTCAATTACTTCAAAGAATTGAAGTTCTTTGACTCTGTGCACTCCCTGCAGTAGTAGTCCTTCAAAAATTTCTCAAGTTCACAAACTCTAAGACTTTACTCGGCCTGTGCACACCTTGCATGGCTCCTGTGCTCAACTTGCACTTCTGCAAGAATGAGAACAACGTTAACCCTCCTGAGCTTTTAGAGATGAACTCTGACTTCTGTCAATGCACTCCTTGTGAACAAACTTCACTACACTCCTTGCAAGAATTTTACTCACTCAGGTAGAGAAACAATTGAAACTCATTCCTTACTCTCTCTCAGACTTCAAACGGAAAGCATGAAATCATATACACAACAAATAAAGCAAATGTATAACAGAAAGTAAACATCCATGAGCATAACATTCAACATGCATACACAGAGAACAAATATGACACCATGNCTCTCCTCTGTGCTCTATGCTCTATCTTGACAATCATCTTACAACTATACAATTAGGGTGTCTATATCCCATTTCCCTCTTGCACTCTAAAACTGTCTAATCTAGAATTAAATTCTATCTACCTACATTCATTACACATAAAAGCTCCTATCTACCATGGACGAGAGAAGATCACTCAAGGTCCTTTTACAATAATACAAGCATGCCTCCACTTCATGAATTCATTAATATTTCAAAACATTTTCAAATAATGTGCTCGGTGATTTTCCTGCTGTCTCTTATCTCCACGCTGTCTCGCTGTTGGCTATGCTTGCATGCCTTGCGATGCTCCTGCATCACATGGTGCCATACCTCTTTGTGAGGTAGCATTATTGAGGCTTCAATCTTAGGTTCCCTACCCATACATGTCGTCCTAACTTCAACTTTCCACCCACTCACTAATTGGGAGGTGGTAACCTTAGTGGAAACTCCTAGGTAGTTATAGAAGTGACTGCAAGTGGGATATATCTATGGTAGCTGGGACAAACGTTCAATCACAGTTTCAGTTTCCCAGAAGGGTGCCCACCTTAATAAAGGGTACTTTCACTATTGAGGGTTACTTCACATAGATTATCATAATTGTTCCTCACACCTTGGGTAGCCAATATTTTGGGGACTTTATCTCCCCCAAAGGGTTGGTTTTTGGAAGGCACCCTGATCCATTGGTTTTCTTGAATCTTGGATTGGATTTTTTAGGAGTGTGCTCTTTGGTTTTGTGTCTATGTTGACCATATGATAATTTTTATTTTCTCTTAACATTTTTCATTCATAGTGGTTGAACAACCACTTTGTCGGTCTCATAAATGACGAGGATTGTCACCTGTCACAAAGGAACAACCACCTCTGAAGAAATGAGAGATAGGAGAGAGAGAGAGAGTTTGGAGAGCGAGACAAAACATCTAAGGAGAGTGATAAATTTGAAGTTGAAGTGGTCGATGAAATTCCTCCACCTCATTTTAACCCTCCTTTGACTGGGCCTAATGACCCCATACTTTTCCAAGTTACATATTTCTTCACTAAACCTTTTTTCTTGTTTAGTCATTCTCATAACATGTCAATACCAAGTGTTTCTTCTAGTGTGCCTATGAATTCTATTCCATCAATGAGTGTTAAAGGGGGAACCCCAATGATTTCCACCTTTCCATCCCTTAGTTCCATTAGACCTACATTGTCCATTCCCATTTTCTTATGTGTCTCCATTTTGGGGATGTCGATTGTATCTTCTTTTCCTTCCATGAGTCTACCTAGAGTTAGTACTCCCATACCATCTGTTGTGATTCCCACATATAGATATTTGTCCAATTGGGGGCCTAACCTTGGATTCAATGTTGGGAGTGTAACTTCTTCCACCCCAACTATTCCTATAGGTGGCCCAAGGATACCAAATTCTAGTTTTCCCTTCAATTGGAATGTGTCTACTGGATTTTAGGCAATTCCTAGTCAGTCTAGGGGAAACAATGGTTCGAGGGACTTTAAAATACCATGAGGTAGTATGCTAATTCTCAAGAAATCTATCCCTTCACCATTTACCTCTATTCTTGCGGAGAATCCCCCTGGGGGAACTTTTGGTTTGGGAAGTAGTGGATCTTCTATTTATACCATTTTTCATATGGGTAGTCCCTCTAGGGGGAATTATTCTCAGTGGGGTGACCCTTTATCCCTTCATCTAGTCCTTGAAGTTCCTTATTTGGGGATAGATTTTTTCAGGGGAGATTTTTTTTGGTAGGGTCCATGCCCACTCCTAAAGTTAATCCTTTTTGGGGTATTCTCATTCATTTTATCCCTTGAGGTAATCCCATTTGGGGAATCTTCTGGCCCAAGAGTAGCCACACTCCCAGGAGTTCTTCAATCCCTGAGGGAATTAACCCTTTTGAAAATCCTTCTCCATCCAGAAACCAACACATAGGGGGTATGGATCAAGGCTCGTCCATATATTATGATGATTGTTCATCCACCTAGCCTTCCTTTTCCAACACGTCGATGGATGTTTTTGTGATGTTAGACTTTCTATATTTGTCACGTTTGATGAATGACCCCATTCTCTGTGATCCATTATGGTTGGACATACCAACAAATATACCATCTAACTTGTAGAATTTTGATGATAGGCTCATATAATATACATCTATGCATGTCATGATCTATCACCTATGGAATTCATCCATCTTCTTAATGAACAATAGCATTAGAATGCATCTTTTCCGGTGATTCTTTATAGGAGGTGCTACAAAGTGTGTTATAACTCTAAATTGCACCATACATGCTTACCTGGCCAATTCATATCCATTCATTGCCAAAAAATCTGCTGAACAACCTCTTTGAAAATCCTCTTGTGTCAAGGGCCATGCG
This sequence comes from Picea mariana, assembly GCA_032191745.1. Classification (NCBI taxonomy): domain Eukaryota; kingdom Viridiplantae; phylum Streptophyta; class Pinopsida; order Pinales; family Pinaceae; genus Picea; species Picea mariana. The sequence continues at coordinate 5,106 of JASDQU010373752.1, read as the reverse complement.
CCCTAACCCATTACTGCACGTGTGTGCACATTGGCAGACCCACTACAACCCACATGTATCTAACAAAGCACAAAAAAAGGAAAGTTGTCGACGGAACAAAAAGCTATGGGTCAGTTAACTGAAACTCCCGGCCATGCATGGCTGAGAGTTTGTCCAAAACCCTAGCTCCTTCTAACCTATAAAAGAAGGGGTAGGGGTAACATTTGAAAGAGAAAGAATATAGTGAAGAAACTCTGCCCATTTGCCGAATCCATTGTCCCAACCCTTTAGCCTTTCCTCATGTCAAAGGAGATTTAACGCAAAGTAGTTGGAGGAAAAACGAAGAGGAGCCCAGGATCAGGATCAAGGAGCGGTGGCCGGTCTCGACTTTGATTGTAAGTTGATTCATTTTTCAAATAATAAAATAATACTTTTCCTGTCCCAATGCATGAGTTATCTATGGTTTGGTTAATTTATGCTTAATTTCTAACCCTTAAGTAGAAAAGTAGCATGCATGCATTGTTGTTTGTTTTGATTGCAGGTTATATTTGGAAGGAGTAGTGCGAGCAAGCGAATAAAAGCACAACAGAGGATCCACACCAAACGTCAGTAACAAGGTTAGTAGTTCCTTTCCATGCATGTATTGTGAAAGAGGGGTTTAAGTTTTGGGTGGTAGGTTAAAAAGTAATTTCTTTACGGTCAAAATCTGCATACAAGTCTGACCCTAGTTTTCTAGTCTGTAGGGTATTTTTCCCAACAACAGAATTGGCGACCGTACTGGGGATAGTACTCTTTAGGGTTTCCGTATTTAGTCGAGGTTTTTGGGTAGTTTAAAAGATTAGATTGTCTGTTTCTTTGCTTGTCTTTTTCTGTAAGGTCTGAGCGAGCAGGGAGCCTCGTTCTTCATACAAGTTTTCCCTGACTTTTGCTTGACAGTAGTTGTTGTGACACACAAAGGTACACGCAGCCTGCATAAGGCCTGCATGCGTGTACCCGCACCCTATCCTCTTATAGCTCGTGTGTGAACGCTAGCTGTAGGGATAACAATAGCCTGTGGGAGTCCAAAAACCTGTAGAGGCAGTCCACCTCTTCCCTATTAGAATTATACATTCTCAAGGGGTTTTCTGGAGTCCTGTCTAAGTCTTGTTGGTTCACAACCCTTTTTCAGATTTCCTTTTTGCCTTGTTATTCCTTGCATTATTTTTTTTTTTCTTTTCTGTTAGAAAAAGCATCCAAGCCTTCAAGGGACCCTGGTTGTCAATACCAGAGGCCTCTTCCTGGTTTGGACTACCTATTTTTATCTTTGTCTTAGAATTTATACATACATGCGGCCTGTACAAGGTCAGATCGTGTGTACACGCATCTTGTTTCAGCTCAGCATGCGTTCGCACGCGTGTTGTTTTAGTGACAGTAGCGTGCCTGATAGGTTGTTTTTAATTAGGCTGGGGCAGTCATCCCCTCCTTTGGTGAGAAGTGTTACTCTCAAGTGTTTGAGTCTAGTGTTGAACAATCAGTAGGTTAGGGCCTTTTACCCTTAGTCTATTTTTTCTCAGTTGATAGTTGACAGAAAATTAAAAAAAAAAAAAAAAAAAATTATGGTTTTTAGACAAGCATAAGAGTCTTTGCTTTCTTGATTGCCATTGTGCATCTTTTCTCTGATTCTTTGCAATCTGCGCTTTAAGCTAGAATTTGTTTTTCTTGGTTTTGTGCTTGTCGGTATTTTCCCTTCGTTTCTTTATTTGCACTTAAATAAAATAAAAAAAAAATCTCTTTTCATTTTCTTCTTTGTTTGAGGAGTGTGTTTCTGCATCATTAGCTAGGGAGAAGTCTTTTATTTCGTAAGTTTTCGCAGTGCATTTAGAGTATAAGTAGCTCGTAGTCGAGCGAAACTCCTTTATGATTATTGCATAAAATCTTAGAAAAATTGAAAAGAAAAAGAAATCTTTCTTTGTGAAAAGTTGTTGAGTTTTTGCATTTAGTAAAAGTCTTTTGTTTCCAGCATTTTTTCATTCATTTTTGCTTTCGTGTTTACACATCATCAGTTTCACCTTCATACCCTGTGACGTAAGAAATCCCATAAAAGAAAAGCTAATTTAAAATCTATTAGACTTTTTGTTTGTAGGGCTCACAAACTAGTTCAGGACTAGGGCCTTGGATTACGTTGGAGAGGAAACTCTCCAAGGCCATTCAAAACCAAACATTAGATTCTGTGATAGGGAGTGTAGAAGTCCAGTTTTGTGAAAGTTATCTGGGACCCCCCTCTAACACAGGGGATAAACATGAGGTCGCATGTGGAAAGGTAGCAGAGATAACCCCTCCAAAGCCAGACCAATCGTAGTGGAGAACACATATCGAGGGCTTGTTTTGGGATTCCATCGTTTGTATATGCCACGGGGCTTCATGGGTATTGAATCCATTCGAGGTCCTCAGTTGTCTTCTGGACCATTTTCTCTCGATACCCTTGACAGGTTTTGGGCTTGATACCCTGCTCATTGTGGTCTACCCGACTTTCGACTGTACCCGCCTGGTGACTGTTCGCGTGCTGGCAACCTAGTTGCCAATATTTTTTTAGGGACATACACAGGTGACTGCGGGGGTATACCACGGTACCTAGGACAGACATCGGGCCATGCTTTGCAAAGTATACCCGGAGGGTGCTTCCATGTTTGAGTTGCACTTGCACTGGTAAGTTGCTCTAGTGTTGGTTGTTGTAACTGTTCTTCAAAATAGTTTAGTGATTTCTTGTCTTATCTCTTAAGGGCTTCTTTGTTAGTGTGTGTTACTGTTTGAATGTGTAGAATACCTTAGTGTGTCTTGGATCTTCTCACACAGTGGAGGATCCTGAGCTCCGCCGGTCATGAAGGCTTCTGGGCCTGCCTCCGGTTATATTGGAGCCACCCCCGCCACCATTGGGGTGGAAGCTAGACCAACAAGGGTCTTTTGAAGCGACCGGGTTACCAACCATTGTGCCAGAACAACTCTCAGAGGAATCAACTGCCAATCTTGGCTCGGTTGAAACCCCAACCACTGATACTTGGCCACAGTTTATTGTACTGATTCAATTTTACGAATGCCTGTCAGTGCCTCACACAGCTATGGAAACAAATGTTGTTACTTCTTCTGGGAACTCTTCCATTCCTACCACAGTTGCTACCACAGGAGAATCATATCCTAACTTACCATCGTCGGTCTAAGCCACCATGGTCTTGGTCGCAACTACGTCGCACAGTGGACTGATCCCATCTATCACGGCAGCCAAAAATCCCTTCACACCTAGTGCGACAGGCCCTCCGTTCTTATACGGTATGCCTAGTTCAGGCACAAGTCCTGCACTCACTCACTCCACTTTACAGACTTTGGGTCTGGGGGCAGGGAGCTCTAACGCTCCTCTGTAAGGTCAACTTGGGGGAACTTCTGTCCCTTTTAATTCTTTTCCTTACGCTGGAGGTCATATCTCTCCTTCATCCCCTTCGCTTGGTGGTCTGCATCAGCAGTCCGTCGGGCAGCCTGCACACACTAGTTTATTTGGAGTTGGGAGTCAAGGAACACCTACGCACACTATGCCGGTAGGTTCATCACCGTTTTTTTGGAACAAGACGTTTGGTAACAACACTTTTGCATCCACCGCTTTCCCATCTGGGGGCACTCCCATTTTTGGACAGTCTACTCCGGTGCAGGGTACTATTCCTGTGCCGGGGGAACATATAGCAAGACCTTGGAACTCAGGACAAGAATTTGTTCCTTCCTTTGGAATGTCATTGTGGGGTAATTCTTTCCATAGTCAATGGAACCCTAGACATACTACTATGCCTCTCCCATCAGGACCAGCATGGGATAATCCTTCCCAAAGTCTGTCAAACACGATGAATAACCAACATCCTATGTCCTTTATGGGAAATCAACCGATGATGTCTCCACAGATACAAAATCCTTATGTTGGTTAGGGCCATGTTTTCTACCAGAATCCGGGCCAGCAGCCAAACTTTTCTTGGCAACCTGGTGCCAGTCAAACTCCAGGACCCTTTTTCCCAGGTTATCATCAGCAACCCAAACTACCATTCCTAGAGACATTACACTTGCCAGATTTTACAAGGTTGTTAAATGATCCTATTTGTCACGATCCACATTGGCCTCCTATGCCAATGAAGTTGCCTTCAGACATTCCAAAGTTTGAGGCCAAGCCTAATGAAGATCCACGTGATCATGTGACTACCTTCCACCCTTGGTGTTCATCTAACTCATTGAAATATGACTCCGTACAGTTGTGATTGTTTCAACGTACTCTTATTGGGAGTGCCACGAAATGGTATATTGAGATCGACCACTCAAGATACTCTTCTTTTGGAGAATTGGTGATGGCCTT
>JASDQU010373751.1:44004-59573 GCA_032191745.1 Picea mariana | reverse complement strand
ATATGATTTGTAAATTTTTAATAGACCTGGTGTATATGATCACATACCTGCAAACCTTCCTTAACTTTCACAACAAGAGACTAGCATTTTCATCAAACTTTTCTTTAGTCTCACATGACTAGTTTGGGATTAGTCAACAACCCTAACTTGAAATAATCATAACTATGTACCTGTAATGAATAAATATCTAAAAGTAGTACACAATGTTCTTCAGTTTGTTTTATGCAATTCCTCCATGTGTCACTACTTGTAACCTCTCAGAAAAGGATTTATAGCAAAAATGGCATACCCTTCTGAATTTTGGATAATTCTAGAGAGCGACCTTGTAAAGCGTGCCCCGCATGGAATATTTGTTGAATTGATTTAAAAATGTTACACAGAATACTACAGAATGTACTTTAACCAACACATTTGGTCTTACTAAATTTTGATCTATTATGAATAAGTTATGGCATTTTTACCCGAAACACCTGTTTAAGACTAGTTTAAGGACTAGCCACAAACCCTATTTTCCACGGAGTGTAACTCCAAAAATACAATGAACCACAAGAGGAATTTTTTACCACAGATACTTGGATATGTTTCCTCAATGACCTATCAATTTCACAGTCTGAATCATTCTATAAAAAACGTTATTGTGAAAATGGTGAGATGACCTGTAAATAACATACCTTAGAAAGCATCATCAAAATAATTTATCCTCCCTTGAATTTCAGTCTTATTTTCTTCACCTTCCCTCTAAAATTCGGCTTAGATATCCTTTGGTTACCTAAGTCACCTATAGATATTCAATATTCTCAAGTGTGATATAAAATGAGAGATCCTTGCCTCTTATTTATACTCTTCAAATATCTTTCTTTCTAGGTCACTTAACCCATTTATAGGTCACTTAACCTATTTTCCTCATTTTTAGGGTTAACCACTTTCCATAATTAGAAATTTCTCCATTACTTTATCATTTAAATATTACTCCTTGACTTTGTCACCTCACTTTATCATTTAAATAATATTATTTGATTTTGTCACTTCACTTTATTATTTAAAGAATCCTTCTTGACTTTGTCACTTTACTTTATCATTTAAGTAATAATTTATTCTTTGCAAGCTCTTTGAATTCTTTGACCATAACTCTCAAACCGTGAGGAGTTATGTGATGTTCCACATACCACCAAAAATGGCATGACATGTACTATCCATATAGAATAGTATTACCTTAAAATATATTAAAACTCATACCATTATACATGAAACAACCTTGGGTCCATTACCCAAACCTCTGTGCTACCGGAATTCGCTACCAGACTTTCTTCAAGGGTTTTACATCAATGACAACCAACCTTAATCAACAATATCCCTCTTTGGAATTGATGGAAACACTCTGATGCAATACTAAAATCATTTCATGCAATATTGAAGTCATATCACTCATGCTCCCCCTGGAACCATGCCTATGTCCTCTGCATCTCTGTGACCATTGCTCCCCCTGGAATCATGCCTCTGTCCTCTACATCTAATGAATATCTCCCCCTTTGTCATCAATGGAAAATATATCTTTCCATCTGGGGCTTCTTCCCCTGACTGAACTGTCCTCTTTATGGTGCTTCCTCGTGTACATCTAAGAAATATAAGATAAGCATTCAAAAGCATTCATTTTGGAGTAGAAATAGCTCTTAGTCTCTGGCGAAGATACTCAAAGGCTTCCCGTGGAAGTGGTTTTGTAAAGATGTATGCCACTTGTTCTTTTGTGTGTGCATACTCAACTCTGATGTTCTTTTCTACAACCTGTTCCCGGAAAAAGTGATACTTGATTGGAATGTGCTTTGTCTTGGAGTGCATCACTGGGTTCTTTGAGATATTGATGGCACTTGTATTATCACAATAGATTGGAATGGGCTCATCATACTCAACCTATATATCTATCAAAGTTTGTTTCATCCAAAGAACCTGTATACAACATGTTTTTGCTACAATATACTTTGCCTCGGTTGTAGATAGAGATATTGATGATTGTTTCTTGCTTAGCCATGATACTAAACACTCACCCAAGTAGAACGTTGCTCCATTGGTGCTTCGTCGGTCATCAATACAACCTGCCTAATCTGCATCTGTGTAGGAAATAAGAGATAGATCCTTTCCTTTTGGATACCATAATCCAAACTCTTATGTTCCTTTGAGATGTCTGAAAATTCTCTTCACTGCTAATACATGTGATTCCTTTGGTGCTGCTTGAAATCGTGCCACCTGTCCAACTTACTACATTACATCTGTTCTGGATATTGTCACATATAGTAGGCTTCTAATCATTGACATGTATTGCCTCTGATCTGTATAATTTGAATCATCATCTTTGCTTAACTTGCAATTGGTTTTCATGGGAGTGATAACTGGTTTACAATCTTGCATTCCGAACCTCTTTAGCATTTCTCGGATATACTTGGTTTGAGAAATAAAAATTCTTTGGTTTCTTTGACATATCTGAAGTCCCAGAAAGAAGGATAGTTCACCAAGTAATGACATTTCAAATTCATTTTGCATATCCTTTGCAAATTTTTGGCTTATCCTGTCATCATCACTACCAAAAATAATATCATTAACATAAACTTCAATTAATAAAATATTACCTTGACTTACCTTGTCTACACTTCCTTTTCTGAACCCTTCTTGTTGTAGATATTTATCCAGTCTAGAGTACCATGCTCTAGGATCCTATTTTAGACCATACAAGGCCTTATTTAATTTTCACACATAGTCTGCATTCTCTAACAACTAAAATCCTTCTAGGTTGTTCGATGTAGACTTGTTCTTCAAGTTCCCCATTCATAAAATTTGATTTTACGCCCATCTGATACACTTTAATATTTTTGGAGCATGCATAAGCTAAAAGCAATCGGATTGCTTCCATTCTGGCAACTGGGGAAAATGTCTCTTCAAAGTTGATTCCTTCAACCTGTGCATATCCTTTACATACCAATCTATATGTGTTCCTTGTAACCTGTCTATCTTCATTCAATTTATTCTTGTATACCCACTTTGTGTCGATCACATTCTTATCCTTTGATCTTGGAACCAATTCCCAAGTGTCATTTTTCTTTATTTGATCCAATTATTCATCCATGGCCTTGTTCCAAAATTCATCCTTGTTGGCCTCTTCAAAATAGGTTGGTTCAATCGTAGATGTGAGTGATAGGTGCGTTTGTTCTGGTGAACGGATTCTTTTTCTAGTCTCAACTCCTGCGTCTTTGTTTCCGATAATCTGATTTGAAGGATGATTCTTATGTACTCATCTGCTAGGTGTATTTGGAGGCACTTGTTGAACTTGCTCTTCTACTTATGTCGGATTCTCTTCATCTTCCTCTTCTACTTCCTTTTCATCTTTTGCTTCTTCTTCGAAAAGTTGTTCTATTGATTCATTTTCTTCTTCATTTGATTATGGTCTGCATGTTTCATCAATTGTTACGTTGATGTTTTCTACAACTTTTCTCAATCTCGTATTGTAACACTTGTATGCTTTCCTTGTACTTGAGTAACCAACTAGTACTCCTTTGTCCACACGAGAGTCAAACTTTCCCATTTTTCCATCTTCTCTTTTGATGTAGCATTTTCTTCCAAAAACTCTGAAGTGCTTCACATTTTCTGGTCTTCCTTTCCATAGCTCATAGGGAGTTTTGTCAGTGTTGTTTCTGAGAATTACTCTATTTTGAATTTGAACTATTATATGCACTGCCTGTGTCCAAAATATATCTGTCAATTTGGAATCCATTAGCATTGTTCGAGCCATTTCCTATACTGTCGTGTCCTTTCTTTCAACAACTCCATCTTGTTGAGGTGTCCTAACAACAGAGAATTGTTTCTTTATTCCATGACTACTGCAGTAGTCCATAAATTCCTTTGAAGTGAATTCTCCTCCATTATCATATCTCAAGCATTTGATTTTTGAATCCATTTCATTTTCAACCATTTCCTTGTAGATCTTGAATTTTTCAAAAGATTCTAACTTATTCTTGAGAAAGCAAACTGTAGTCATTCTTATATAATCATAAACTAATAACATAAAGTATTTCTCACCTTTTAAACCCTTTGTTGTGGTTGATCCAACTAGATCAGTATGCACAATTTCCAGTGGTATTGTCATTGACTATTCCTTTGATTTGAACCTGGTCTATGTTTGATTTCCTTGTTGACAATGTTTGCATAAAGTGTTGGTTGGTTTCATGATTCGAGGCATTTCTTTAACTGCTTCTCTTTTGTTGACTTTGACAAGGTTATCAAAATGTATGTGACCCATTCTTTTGTTCCATAGCCAACTTTCATCTTCCTTTCCTAGACAACACTTTTCATTTCCAATTTCACTTAATACATATATGTTGTTTGAAGTTCTCGCAGTTGTAGCAATCAATTTTCCTGAACCTTCTTTTATTATCTCGCACTTTTGTGAATTGAAAGTAACTTTATGACCTTGGTCACACATTTGACTCACACTTAAAATATTATGTTTCATATCTTCTACTAGTAGAACATTTTATGCCTTGGTATTCTTGTTCCCAATTATGATTGTGCCTTTTCCAATGATTTTAGCTGAATCATCGTTTCCGAAGGAGATTGGTCCATCTCTTTCCTTTCATAATGTAAGAAACATGTCTCTATCACCTGTCATGTGTTTTGAACAACCACTGTAAACATACCAACCACGTTTCTTCTGCTTAGCTTGTAGAGCGAGTGTGCATTCTTCATTGCTATATTGATCCTGCTTTCTTATCCATGTCCTTTTCTGAGGTTCCTAACTGTGAATGTTGTTATTTTGTTGTGGTTCTCTAGGAGGGACTTCCATTCTACAATATTTGGCCATGTGTCCAAAATTGTTACATTTGTAACATTCCACTTCGGTGATTAAATATTCAAACCTGTTGTAACTTCTTCTCTGTGTTTCACTGGGACTTCTTGGATAACCCCTTTGTGTATGACTTTCAAAGTTGTTTGTGTTCTTGTTGTTAGCTATGCAATTCATAGATTTATGTCCAAAATTATTACATGAATAACATAAACCAAAAAAGATAGTTTGATACCTGGAAGTTGAAGATCTTCTGAAATGAGGTACTCTTATAAATTCTTCTTCTTCCTAGGGCCTATCTGTCGGTTGTTGATTCTGAAATCTGAATCTTCTTGGTGGGGGAGTGTCCCTGTAATCTTCCTTGTAGATCTTCCTATCCCCCTTGATTGTTTCTGCATAGTTTTTTGGATATGTTTCTTGCTCTGTTGTTTTGAAGCTTGATCCTTTTTCTATTTAAATGTATCCAAGTCTGGACTTTTCATGGTGATATTTTTTACTGTTGATAATGTCATCCAAAATTTTTGAGTTGTTATGCATATTTTTATTTTGAATATCATTTCTTAATGTGACAATCTCTGCTTCCAAATTTCGAATGATCTTGTCTTTTTCTTCTAGTTGTTCTTTGAGTGCTTCTTCAATTATTTTATCTTCTTCTATTGGAACCTTCAAATGTGTGATCATTTGTTCTAGTTCTTGAGTGTCTTCTTTCTTGTCTAGTTCTGCTTGTAGTTTCTTGTTTTTCTTCTTTTCTCTTCTGATAACTTCTATGGCACACATTAATTCCTCTCGGTAGTCAACTTTTTCCTCTTCAATTTCTTCTTCGACTTCTTCATATACTTCGTCGGCTTCTTCATATTCTTCTTTGGAGTCTTCTTTATCAGAGTCTTCTACTACCATGAATAAAACTCTTTTTGTCTCACTGTCATCGACTTCATCTTCATCTAATGATGAGATGTCTTCTTTGGTGCATAAGATTTTCTTGAAAACTTTCTTTGTGGTTCTTTTGCCTTTATATGTTTTTTTTCCTTTTGAGTAACCTTCATCATTTCTCTTTTTCTTATAAGGAAATTTGTTAGAAAAATGACCAATACCATCACAATTAAAACAAATTAAAGGAAGCTTACCTCTATACCTACCGTCGGTTCCCTTGTTCAGTCTTTTGACAAAGTTGGACACTCTTTCATCATCTTCCGAGACGTCATTGTTGCTGCTATGTTCTTCTTTTTGCTTTCCCTTTTACTTTGAATTTTTGGATGCTTTGAAGGTTTCTTCTTTTATATCTGGATTTTCCTGTTCAGTTCTCATTTCATATGCTGTGAAGATTCCATGTAATTCGTACATGCTTATTGAGTTTAGATCTGATCTTTCTTCTAGTGCTGATATCGTAGGGTCAAATCTCATAGGAAGAGATCTTAGTACTTTTTGAACAATTACATATTCTTTGATTTCTTCTCCCAATCCTATGATTGCATTAACTGTTTCATCAACTCATAAAAAATAAGCTACATTATTCTCATCTTCCTTCATCTTAAGTTGTTCGAATTGACCTCTGTAAGTTTGAAGCTTTGCTGCTTTGACTTTTGAATGTCCTTCATAAATATTTTGAAGTTTGTCCCAAATCTCTTTAGCGGATTTACAATGTGAAACTTTGGTGAATATCGTTTCACTAAGACCATTCAGAAGTGCATTTTTGGCTTTGGAATTATTCTGACCAAGTTTCAATTCTTTATCATTTGTTGGCGAAACTGTTGGTTTTGTGTATCCATCTACAATTGATTGCAAAATTTCAAATCCATGTGCATGTATATATGTTTTCATCCTTATGCTCCAAAATGCATACTTATGTCCATTGAACTGTGGTATTCCATTTTTATACAAGTTGTTGCTCTCCATGATCTACCTTTTAGTGGTTAAACTGATTTCTAAAGGAACTTGCTCTCATACCAATTGTTGGATTACTAAGAGGGGGTGTGAATCAGCAATAGAGCAAAAACAACAATGGAGATACATATGAATAGGAAGTGGACTGGGTGGGATTGGCAATAGAAGTTAACCCACTTCTACACAACATCGATGGTTTTGTATGAAATAGTGGTGATATATTTTAAGGTAAGGTCACACAAGGGTTTTAAGGACAAATGATTGAACCTTGGCTTGGCATATACACATAGAGGCGCCCTGATTCAAGTAATTTTGGGATTGAATTCATCTAGATGTTAATATCTACAGATCAAGTCAAAAATCACTTTGGTATGTTGGCTTCATGTTGTTAATTTATTTCATCTTAGTTGAAGTCCTTTTCTAAGGAAAAGCCCCTTTTTGACACCCAAAAGCACAACGTAGGGTACCTGCTTGCAAATGGTTGCAACTTTTTATTATTTATTTATATTTAATAATATACTAATAGGTTGGACCCCTTGTGTGACTGTGACAAAAAAACAAAACTTATGTTTTATGTGTTTATGACTGAGTTGTGATACAAGCTCTACAATTATTGGCTTTTAAATCGTTTTCCAAATAATTGATCATAGAATGTTATGGGTAATGTGACCAAAGAGGAAATTATGTTGTCCTATATGTCTCTCACAAGTATTATTATGTTGCATCTAGTTTGGCAAAGGATCTACACTCCATTTTTTATACATATAGTGTATGGTATGGTGATTACCTTGATTTCATGCTACAAGGGTTGCATGCATTGTTTAAATTGGAAGTCTAAAGGTTGGGACAATATATCCCTAGCAAGTCTTGATGTATGTTACATTGGGGTTTTGAAAGAGTTGGCGCATTTGTAAGTTTGAAACATAGGAAAACTATGATGTATTCGACTTGGATTAAATCAATTTGGAGCTAGTGGTTGATGTGTTGAATGGTTAGCTTCTCGTACTGGCATTGGATGAATGTGTAAGTGTAGAAACAATGTGCACTAAATGCACGTAGCTCTAACCTACCTCGAGCATGCCACCCTAGCCATTTTGTATTTTTTCTTTGTTGGTTGTTGCTACTCCGCTTTGTTCGGCCGTGGAAGAGGAATACAGACCTGGTTGATTCCCCTGGGAAAATTTTACACATAGGTATGAGTTTTCTTGTTTCTCCATCCATGAAGTTTTCGCTCTGCTCTTTAATTAAGTCAAGAGTTGGCTCTTAAATTTTCTCACTAACTGTGCATTTCCAAAGTTTTATGGGATTTTCGACTGTGTATGGATTATTGGTGAAGTTTGGTCTCCGTGACATTGTGTGTAAATTGTTCGCATTCAAAATGATATGGGTATCTCTTACTGTCTGTATTTGCTCTGTTGCTTTACCTGTGGAAGAAAGATATTGTTTAGAAGTTGTCGGGCCTACCTCGCCTCTGTTTTTCTTTGGTGGTTCCTCTCTATTTGATGAGAATGGTACCACTATTTGCAGCCTTTGGATTATTTTTAGACTCTGTCTGTCATTTAATTATGTGGATTTCATGGCTATCATGCCCACGCCCTTGTATAAGCTCTGTAAATATGATTGTGGAAACTTATGGTGGTGTTAGATTGTTGAATATATTCCTTTGCCCAAACACTCAAACTATTGGTCAGCTCATCCTCCTATACCGCATCACTGTTGATGATTGTTTATCAAACCTTGTCTTTGAAAAATGGTGCAAGGGTGGCCAACCCAACATTTAATAGAGACATTGTTCATGCTCTTTTAGTCATGGGTTTTGTTGATTGTTTACTGTGCAATGTTAGAAATAATGCTAAGCCCACTTATATTTTTTTTATACAGTTTTTCATGCGGCAATGTTGAGGTGATGACAGTGTTGCAAAAAATTGTTTTAGATATACGACCTGTTGTGTTATCATGCTTGAGTTGTTCGATTTTTATGAGAAAAGAGTATCTATGTGGATGAAATATATATGTGTTGAATGAGTTTTTGCGAACCAAAATAAAAAGGAACTTTGGAGGCTTTGTTATTTGGAATTATGTTATACACAGGGATCCCTTTTGAGTCCACTTCGTGAAACTTTGTAGTGGTTAAGAGAGTACCGATGGTAGTGTTGTGGACCTGAGTCTGTCCATTCTTCGATTGTTGGTTGTGATTATTGGAATACTATGTCTCCTTGACTCTATTGTGCGTGAGATGTGCTATCATTGTTGAATGTTTCTTGGGCAATAAATTATGAAATGATTCATGTGCAATGCAATTTCTAAATGCAAAATGAACAACCTTGAAGTGAAACACCAGTTCTGGAATTTTGGAAACAGAGTGTTGAATTTCAATTTTGAAACAGTAAAGGGTTTGGAATTTTAATTGATTTTGAAAATGGCATTGTTTTGTATGGATAATGATAGAATAGTAATCATTGGAGTCCCTTCCATTATATCATTTTGCGCAAAAATCACTCCCCTCATTATCCCAATTACATTTTTTTCACTCCATGTTCTATTGCGACTCATTTTTAAGGAGAAGCATGTATGGAAATGAAAGAAATAATATGGAGGTTAATTGATGATTGATATTTTGGGAGCTGGTTATATACATAGTTGATTGTTTTTATGATTTCTTGAACAATATCCATGTATATTTCCCCCTCCATGATATCATTTTACGCATAATACAAACCCCCCATACTCCCAATGACCTTATCAACCCCCTATTCGTATGCCAATTAATTGATGAAATTTTTATGGATAGATTGCATGTGTCTAGTAGGAAATAATAGAGCTAACCCTTTATTTATTTAAGTAGAGTTTCATGTATGGATTATTAAGAATTTTTCATGATTCATTGAATATTTGCTTCAAGATGAGTTTTTTCAGCAGGGGCAATAATGGTAGAAGTAACAGAGGCCGGAGACAGCAACGAGAAGAGACCTAATGCCTCACATAGTAAATATAGATTTTTATGATTGAGGTTGTTTTATATGTTGAAGATAGTATTTTTTTTATTTATTTTGATAAAGTTTTGAACAACAAACATATATTTGACATTGTTTTGGACAATAGCATTCATTTGAGCATTTTTTATTGGACAACTTGGATATAATTCTTTTTGGGGACATGATTATATTACATTATGTTGGTATTTATCATTTGAGAATATATATATGAAGTGGGAGTTACAAAGAGATATTTTTGAATTAAATGATTTGAATATTTTTTATGTCAGATAATTATAAAAGGAAATAATTGGGAGTCACAAGGGATCCCACCTATTTAGTTATTATTTAAAGACCCTTATTTATATGTTATTATTATTTATTTGTCTCAAACTAATTAGTTAATTTAATTTGAATTAACTAAAGAAAGGTAGTTCAACTACCATAACTTATTGAGAGAGAATAAAAGCTCAATCAAATGAAGAGACAAAATGAGGGGGAATAGAAGGAGAACTACAGCCAAAAGGTTTTCTCTATATTAGTGAGATATTTTCAATTTTCATTCATTCTGAGTTTACTAGAAAGTGTAATCCTCTTGATGACAGTAGGCTCTTATTGAAGGCAACAGGATTAAAAACTGAACAACATATTTCAACAGCTTGTTTTAAAGGTGTTTTATTTATCTTTGGTAGTCTATGTATTATTGTTTGTTTATGAATTAAGTTTCATGACTGATAAAGAATATCTTGCAGATTCAAGTGGAAGCATGTTGTGGCAAGCTGATCTAGATCATTAGTTTCAGTCTTATTGTGTTGTCAAAGTCTTTTTGTATGGTGCCCATCGAAGGCTTCTAAATCCGACTTTGGTCCCTACCCTCGTCGGTGTTTGTAAAAGAGAAGTCAGTTTTGTGTCTCAGAATGAAATAAAATCAGATTATTGTTTATGTCTCACATATGTGTCTTCATGATATATGGTTCTTTCTTTTGATTTTATCTCCATGTTTACATTATTGTAAATTATGTATACTCTCACATAGCTTTGTTTAATTTTATTGTACATTTCTATAAACCTAAAATCAGTCTTGATCCTTTGTAATTAATACTCGTGGATTAAGTGAATATTTTTTAGGCTATAAACCTCGGGTGACATTCCCAAATATCTTATCTTAGCTAGACAATATCTGAAAATGATTAAGACATTCCATATCTTTTCCTCAACATTTATTTGGCGACCATACTGGGGAATTTAAATTATAAAAAAAAAAAACTCATTATCCATGTTTCCCTGATTTCTTGTATTTTAATATTTTGTATTTTTTGTATTTACTGTTTATATGTTTTTCTGCTTATAAGCTAATTTTTTCATTTTACCATGAATCTATCGAATCATATCTTGCATGATCATGTATAAATCTAATTTGAGCTCATTGTCAATGGTTTGTTGTCCTCTTTTTTAGGGTAACTTATGGGAATCTTCTCATAACCATATTGATGATTTACTTAGCTGTTGTCAATCTATTTGGGTTTATGATATACATACTTCTGCATATATTTTTCCACTTTCCCTCCATGTTAAAGAAGGCTACTAGTCTAGACGTATAATATCTAGTCAAATTTTCACGGGGGAATCAATTCTTGTAAAGTTTATTATCGACTTTCCTCCTCTGCCTATCTTTCATCACTTTGAATTACTACCTGAAAGCATCCCTCATCCTCCTCAATGTGACTTTTTCTATGGTCCTCATGAACAATTAACCTGTGGATTGTTCTTAAAGGATAAAAATGAATATCACACAAATCCCTCTCTCTTCATGATGAGTCTGCATGAGGACAATCATGCATCTCGTAGTGATATATTCACAGAGAATTGTAAAGATTATTGTCCTGATATTCTTACTAATCCTACTTCTAACAATGCTTTATTTGATGTCTTCCCCTTTAATAATGATTTTTTTGAAATATATCCTACTCAAGATCAACTTGTGTCTAATGAAGTCATATTCATGGATGAATCCGACAGGGAGGATTCTCTTGATTTGAATAACACTATCCCTCATATTTCTCATGACCATGCTGAAGATGATGAAAGAGGGGATTCAAGGGGCCAAATAGATTCATATTTTTACTTTCTTTCTGAAAATTCCCATAAGAATAATCAAGATTTTACGTTGCAGAATTCCTTCACAAACTCCTTGTTTCAGTTCAAAGAGGTTAAGGAATTCAATGACGATATACATATCTCCCTTGCATGCATGATTTATTTTGATGATGATAAATTTAAAGAGATTCCTATGCATTTGAATCCTTTATTTTCTCCCTCGTTGCATGGTAGTTCTTTTCTTGATCAGGAGATCGTAAATGATGACCTTATAATGCTTAAAGAGCTCATTAATTCCATCCTCTTCATCAAAACTTCTAACCATCATTCTAATGTCATTGATCATGCTCATGTTTCCAATATCAAGCCGAAATCCCATTTTGTTGGTTGGCAGGTCCTGCAAGATGGTAATCACTTTTTATGGATCTTGATAGGCCCACTACTCTTGCCACATGCATTTGTTGGTTTCCATGGTGATAGACAATCTTTATGCATCATATTTTAATTCATTAACCATCCATCCAAAATAGACGATGCATTTCTCTATGAAAAATGCCATCCTACTTGAGTCCAAGGATGTTTTCCCCTTCCTTTGTACATAAATAATAAATTGGGTTTTTAGTTTATTAATTTTGTCTTTCCCTTTTTCTGTTCTATTTAGATTGCATGATCTTTTGTAGAGATAAAGTCTGGATCAGTTTTTCCATGACAATATCCTTCTGTAAGTATTGTTGATCAATAAATAATAAATATATACATAGTTGTCACGATGTCCTCCTTTTAGACATCACTGGAATTGCTTTTTTCTTTCAACATTATTGTAGGATGGTTGATTTTGTCTTCTTCCCTATTTCTACTATCCCTTTCTTCCCTCCAACCCGAGATTCAAAAGAGCATATCAGAAAAAATTTCTCCTTGAAGCTTTAAGAAGCATTATATGTTACATATTGATCGAATGTTATGCATACAGGACCAAACCCCCTCATACATACCACTTTTCATGAGTTATTCTCAAAATCTCGTCTCATTATTTCCCTTAAACCATCTTTTCCCCCCCTGTTGCATGACTATTCTTATCAATAATTCTTTGATCAATTTTCACTGGTCTGCGAAACCAGACATTTTGAGTTCTTAATCTGTTGGAAACAGATTTCCCTGTGGAGTCACTGATTTGTTGATGCCCAAAAGTGCAAAGTAGGGTACCTGCTTGCAAATGGTTGTAACGCCTTATTATTTATTTATATTTAATAATATACTAATAGGTGGGACCCCTTGTGTGATTATCACAGAAAGACAAAATTTATGTTTTATGTGTTTATGACTGAGTTGTGATACAAGATCTACAGTTATTGGATTTTAAATCGTTGTCCAAATAATTGATCACATATTGTTATGGGTAATGTGAATAAATAGGAAACCATGTTGTCCTATATGTCTCTCACAAGTATTATTATGTTGCATCTAGTTTGGCGAAGGATCTACACTCCATTTTTTTATATATAGTATATGGTATGGTGATTGCCTTGATTTCATGCTACAAGGGTTGTGTGCATTGTTTAAATTGGAAGTCTAAAGGTTGGGACACAATATCCCTAGCAAGTCTTGATGTATGTTACATTGGGGTTTTGAAAGAGTTGGTGCATTTGTAAGTTTGAAACATAGGAAAACTATGATGTATTCGACTTGCATTAAATCAATTTAGAGCTAGTGGTTGATGTGTTGTATGGTTAGTTGCTCGTACTGGAATTTGATGAATGTGTAAGAGTAGATATGACATGCACTAAATTCATGTCACTCTAACCTACCTCGAGCATGCACCCTATCCATTTCACATTTTTTCTTTGTTGGTTGTTGCTACTCCGCTTTGTTTGACCGTGGAAGAGGAATACAGACTTGTTCGATTCCCCTAGGAATATTTTACACACAGGTATGAGTTTTCTTATTGCTCCATTCATGAAGTTTTCGCTATGCTCTTTAATTAAGTCGAGAGTTGGCTCTTGAATTTTCTCATTCACTGTGCATTTCCAAAGTTTTATGGGATTTTTTACTGTGTATGGATTATTGGTGAAGTTTGGTCTCTAGGATGTTGTGTGTAAACTATTCGCATTAAAAATGATATGGGTATATTTTACTATATGTATTTTCTTCGTTGCTTTACCTGTGGAAAAAATTATTGTTTGGAAGTTTTCGAGCCTACCTTGCCTCTGGTTTTCTTTGGTGGTTCCTCTCTGTCTAATGAGAATGGTACCACTGTTCGTAGCCTTTGGATTGTTTTTAGTCTATTCTTGTCATTTAAGTGTGTGGATTTCATGGATATCATGCCCACTCCCTTTTATAAGATTTGTAAATACGATTGTGGAAACTTATGGTGGTGCTAGATTGTTGAAGATATTCCTTTGGCCAAACCTTCAAACTATTGGTCAGCTCGTCCTCCTATACTACATCATTGTTGATGATTGTTTATCAAACCTTGTATTTGAAAAATGGTGCAAGGGTGGCCAACCCAACATTTAATAGAGGCATTGTTCGTGCTCTTTTAGTCATGGGTTTTGTTGATTGTTTACTGTGTGATGTTAGAAATAATGCTAAGCCCACTTATATTTTTTTTATACAGTCTATCATGTGGAAATGTTGAGGTGATGACAGTGTTGCAAAAACATTGTTTAATATATACAACCTGTTGTGTTAACATGCTTGAGGTGTTCGATTTTTATGAGAAAATAGTATCTATGTGGATGAGCTATATATGCGTTGAATGAGCTTTTGCGAACCAGAATAAAAAGGAACTTTGGAGGGTTTGTTATTTGAAATATCAGTTTGGAATTATGTTATACATAGGGATCCATTTTGACTCCACTTCATGAAACTCTGTAGTGGTTAAGAGAGTACCGATGGTAGTGTTGTGGACCTCAGTCTATCCATTCTTTGACTGTTGTTTGTGATTATTGGAATACTATGTCTCCTTGACTCTATTATGCACGAGTTGTGTTATCATTGTTGAATGTTTCTTGGGCAATAAATTATGAAATGATTCCTGTGCAATGCAATTTCTAAATGCAAAATGAACAACCTTGAAGTGAAACACCAGTTCTGGAATTTTGGAAACAGAGTGTTGAATTTCAATTTTGAAACAGTAAATGGTTTGGAATTTTAATTGATTTTGAAAATGGCATTGTTTGGTATGGATAATGATAAAAAAAAGTAACCATTGGAGTCCCTTCCATTATATCATTTTACGCAAAATACACTCCCCTCATTATCCCAATTACATTTTTTTCACTCCCTATTATGTTGTGACTCATTTTTAAGGAGAGGTATGTATGGAAATAAAAGAAATAATATGGAGGTTAATTGATGATTGGTATTTCAAGAATTGGTTATATACACAGTTGATTGTTTTTATTATTTCTTGAACAATATCCATGTATCTTTCCCCCTCCATGATATCAATTTGCGCACAATACAAACCCCCCATACTCCCAATGACCCTATCAACCCCATGTTCGTATGGGAATTAGTTGTTGAAAGTTTTATGGATGGATTGCATGTGTCTGGTAGTAAATAATAGAGCCAACTCTTGATTTGTTTAAGTGGAGTTTCGTGTATGGATTATTAATAATTTTTCATGATTCATTGAATATTTTCTTCGGGATGAGTTTTTTTCTAGCAGGGGCAGTAATGTAGAAGTAACAGAGGTAGGGGACAGTAGCAAGAAGAAACCTAATGCCTCACATAGTAAATATGGCTTTTGACGATTGAGGTTGTTTTATATGTTAAAGACAATATAT
>JASDQU010373751.1:10702-42480 GCA_032191745.1 Picea mariana | reverse complement strand
TTGGTCTTGGAACCAATTCCCAAGTATCATTTCTCTCTATTTGATCCAATTATTCATCCATTGCCTTATTCCAAAATTCATCCTTGCTAGCCTCTTCAAAACAGGTTGGTTCGATCATAGATGAGAGTGCTAGGTCCTTTTGTTCTAGTGAACGCCTTATTCTTCTAGTCTCAACTCCTGCATCTTTGTTTCTGATAATCTGATCTGAAGGATAATTCTTCTGTATGCATCTACTAGGTATCTTTGGAGGCACTTGTTGAACTTGCTCTTTTGCTTCTATCAGATCCTTTTAATATTTCCCTTATTTTTCATCTTCGGTTTCTGCTTCGTAAAGTTGTTCCATTGATTCATTTTCTTCTTCCTTTAATTATTGTCTACCTGTTTCATCAATTGTTAGATTGATGCTTTCCACAACTTTGTTCAATATCAGGTTGTAACACTTGTATGCTTTCCTTGTACTTGAGTAACTAACAACTACTCCTTTGTCCACATGAGAGTCAAACTTTCTCATTCTTCCATCTTCTCTTTTGATGTAGCATTTACCTCCAAAAAATTTGAAGTGCTTCATATTTGCTAGTATTCCTTTCCATAGCTCGTAGGGAGTTTTGTCAATGTTGTTTATGATCATTACTCTGTTTTGAATGTGAATTGTTGTATGCACTACCCGTGTCCAAAAAATATTTGTCAATTTGGAATCCATTAGCATTGTTCGAACCATTTCCTGTACTGTCCTTTTCTTTCTTTCAACAACTCCATTATGTTGAGGTGTCTTAACAACGAAGAATTGTCTTTTTATTCCATGACTGTTGTAGTAGTCTATAAATTCCTTTGAAGTGAACTCTCCTCCATTATCATATCTCAAGGATTTGATTTTTGAATCCATTTCATTTTCAACCATTTCCTTGTATATATTGAAGTTTTCAAAAGCTTCTGACTTATTCTTGAGAAAGAAAAATGCAGTCATTCTTGTGTAATCATCAACTAATAACATAAAGTATTTCTCACCTTTTAAACCCTTTGTTGTAGTTGGTCCAACTAGATCAATATGCACAATTTCCAGTGGTCTTGTCATTGAATATTCCTTTGATTTGAACCTGGTCTTTGTTTTCTTTCCTTGTTGACAATGCTTGGATAAAGTGTTGGTTGGTTTCATGATTTGGGGCATTTCTCCGACTGCTTCTCTTTTGCTGACTTTGACAAGGTTATCAAAATGTATGTGACCCATTCTTTTGTTCCATAGCCAACTTTCATCTTCCTTTCCTAGACAACACTTTTCATTTCCAATTTCTCTTAACAAATATATGTTGCTTGAAGTTCTCCAACTGTAGCAATCAATTTTCCCGAACCTTCTTTTCTTATCTCGCACTTTTGTGAATCAAAAGTAACTTTATGACCTTGGTCACACATTTGACACACACTTAGAAGATTATGTTTCATATCTTCTACTAGTATAAGATTATTTTCCTTTGTATTCTTGTTCCCAATTCTAACTGTGCCTTTTCCAATGGTTTTAGTTGAATCATCATTTATGAAGGACACTGATCCATCTCTTTCCTTTATTAAAGTAAGAAAATTGTCTCTATCACCTATCATGTGTTTTGGACAACCACTGTCAACATACCAACCATGTTTCTTCTACTTATCTTGAAGAGCGAGTGTGCATTCTTCATTTCTATATTGATTCTTCTTTCTTATCCATGTCCTTTTCTGAGGTTCCTATCTGTGACTGTTGTTATTCTATTGTGGTTATCTGGGAGGGAATGTAATTATGCAATCTTTGGCCATGTGTCCAAAGTTGTTACATTTGTAACATTCCTCTTCAGTGCTAAAGGATTCAAACATGTTGTAACTTCTTCTCTGTGTTTTACTAGGCCTTATTGGATAACCATTTTGTGTATGACTTTCAAATTTGTTTATGTTCCTGTTGTTATATCTGCAATTCACAACTTTATGTTCAAAATTATTACATGCATAACATAAACCAAAAAATATAGTTTGAGACCTGGGAGTTGAAGATCTTCTGAAAGGAGGTACTCTTATGAATTCTTCTTCTTCTTGAGGCCTATCTGTTGGTTGGTGATTCTGAAATCTGAATCTTCTCGGTGGAGGAGTGTCTCTGTAATATTCCTTGTAGATATTTCTATCCCCTTTGATTGTTTCTGCATAGCTTTTTGGATATGTTTCTTGCTCTGTTGTTTTGGAGCTTGATCCCTTTTCTGTCTGATTGTATCCAAGTCTGGAATTGCCATGATGAGGTTTTTGACTATTGATAATGTCATCCAAAACTTTTGAGCTATTCTGCATATTTTTCTTTTGAAGATCCTTTCTTAATGTGACAATCTTTGCTTCCAAATTTCCAATGATCCTATCTTTTTATTCTAGGTGTTCTTTGATTTTTTCTTCAATTCCTTTATCTTCTTCTATTTGAACCTTCAAATTTGTGATAATTTGTTCAAGTTCTTGAGTGTCTTGTTTCTTATCTAGTTCTTCTTGTAGTTTCTTGTTTTTCTTCTTTTCTCTTCTGATAACTTCTATGGCACACATCAATTCTTCTCGGTAGTCAACTTCTGCCTCTTCATGTTCTTCTTCGGATTATTCATATTCTTCTTCGGAGTCTTCTTTATCAGAGTCTTCTACATCCATGAATAGAACTCTTTTTGTCTCACTATCATTGAATTCATCTCCATCTGATGATGAGATGTATTCTTTGGTGCATAATCTTTTCTTGAAAACTTTCTTTGTGGTTCTTTTTCCTTTATATGTTTGTTTGCTATTTGAGTAACCTTCATTGTTTCTCTTTTTCTTATGAGGACATTTGTTAGAAAAATAACCAATACCATCACAAGTAAAACAAATCAAAGGAATCTTACCTCTATACCTATCGTTGGTTCCCTTGTTCAATCTTTTGACAAAGTTGGCCACTTCTTCATCATCTTTCGAGACGTCACTGCTGCTGCTAAGTTCTTTTTCTTTTTGCTTTGATTTTTTGGATGCTTTGAAGGATTCTTCTTTTGTATCTAGATTTTCCTATTCATCTCTCATTTCATATGCTGTGAAGATTCCATGTAATTCACCCATGCTTATTGAGTTCAGATCTGCTCTTTCTTCTAGTGTTGATATCTTAGGGTCAAATCTCATAGGAAGAGATCTTAGTACCTTTTGAACAATTACAGATTCTTTGATTTCTTCTCCCAATCCTATGATTGCATTTACTGTTTCATCAACTCGTAAAACATAAGCTACAATATTCTCATATTCCTTCATCTTAAGTTGTTCGAACTGACCTATATAAGTTTGAAGCTTTGTTTCTTTGACTTTTGAATCTCCTTCATAAATATTTCGAAGTTTGTCCCAAATATCTTTAGCGTATTTACAATGTGCAACTTTGGTGAATATTGTTTCACTAAGACCATTCAGAAGTGCATTTGTGGCTTTGGAATTATTCTAACCGAGTTTCACTGCTTTGTCATTTGTTGGAAGAATTCATGGTACAATGTATCCATCTACAATTGATTGCCAAATTTCAAATCCATGTGCCTGTATATATGTCTTCATCCTTATTCTCCAAAATGCATATTTTTTTCCATCAAAATGTGGTATTCCATTTTTATACAAGCTTTTGCTCTCCATGATCTTCCTTTCGATGGTTAAACTGATTTATGAAGGAACCCTCTCTGATACCAATTGTTGGATTACTAAGAGGGGGGGTGAATTAGTAATAGTGCAATTGAATCCTATTTAACCATATAATGCAAGTGTTATATCAATGTAGCATTATCATCCAATAATTGCAAAGTAAATAAACAATGAACAAATCAACAATCATACGCATACACAGTACACTAGTGTTTTTACGTGGAAACCAAAAGCGGGAGAAAACCATGGAATGCTTTTTCTTATATGTCTTGAAGAAATACATTCATTGGAAGCACCAAATTCCTTTGTTTTCTAGCTGCAACTGGAAGGAGGCTCCAACCCCTAGTTTCTTAGGCTACAACCTGAGGGAATCTCCAACTCCCCAATTCTCTGGCTATAACCAGAAGGAGGCTACAACCCCCTAAGCTCTCTGGCTACAACCGAAAGGTGGCTACAACTACTTGTCCTTGCCCCATCCAACCACCCTGAAATATAAATGCCAAATGTAGACAACCTGTCACTTTCATTGAATCAACCAATGCCACTGTCAACCTATACCAATAACCTGTAAAACCCTGTACCAATCAAACTACACCAAACAAACTGTACTAATAACATGAACCAACATGTATCATGCATCAACCTTGACTCATCAAGATGTACCAACATCATCAACTATACACCTCATGTATGTGCCAACTCATCAACTATACACCTCATGTATGTGCCAAAACATCAACTACTTGTCTCAACCATTTACCCAATATGTACCTCAACCATATACCAAAGACATACACCAATATAACCATAAAATATTCATCACTCTATCCATAAAACAAATACCATAAACCCTTAATTCAAACCATGTGCCACAACCTCACTGTTATGTAGCCTCAAGCTAAACCCACAACTTCAACAACGCATCACAACCGAAAGACCAACAACAAAATACCAACTGTATCCCTCAACAAATCTGTATATGCAGCAATATTGATCCAATACCATCTCAAGAGATAAACCATAGCTCATAAAACATACCTCAAACAAGATGTGCCATATCTCTCATAAATAGACCCCAACCATGTTGTTGCCGCGATTTTTCTGCTGCACTTTTTCTGCCACGATTTGTTTGCCGCACTTTTTTTTCCACGATTTTTCTGCCACACTTTTTCTTCTGTGATTTTTTTGTCGTACTTTTTCTACCGTGATTTTTCTGTTGCAATTTTTTTGCCATGATTTTTCTGCCACGATTTTTCTGTCACACATTTTTTGCCGTACTTTTTCTGTCACACTTTTCCTGCCGCACTTTTCATGATGCAATTTTTCTATATCAATAATACCTACCCAAATAACCTTTCACAAAAATAGATATTCAATGATATTCAAGTGTGATTAAAATGAGAGAGACTTGCCTCTTATTTATACTCTCATGTAGCATCCCACTTTCCTTATTTTAGGGAGTTCTCCATTAACTTTACTATTTAAACAATTTCTTTTGGAAACACTTTGACTTTTTGGGGCTTCTAGATGACTCATGAGGATTCTCCAACTTCACATGGCCATAACTCTCTAACCATGAGGAGTTATGCGACATTCCACATACCATTGGAAATGGCATGAAAAGCATTATCCATCTAGGATAGTTTCACTAACAAATTCACTGACCTTAATCTCAGTATTCCACAATTAATCATGGGTTCTCTAACCATACTTCTAGGATAACTCAATCCGTAAAGCGTCTTCCCGTGAGGCATTTCACCATAAGGGGACCACTTTGGAGTTCATCCATTTGTACTTATTATCAACCATGCCAGGAAAATAATGATTCATATTTACATCAAACAAACTTGGGTCCATTACCCAAACCTTTGTGCTACTAGTCTTTCTTCAAGGGTTGACATCAATGACAACCAACCTTTATCAGCAATAAACACATTTAAAACATGATTACCCACACATTGATACCTGGCTAAGTAACATGCATATCACACAAAAAAGGTTTTCATACTTTTTTGAAACAAACCCTAGCTCTGTTAGACTTGTTGAGCAAACTTACCTGTTAGGTTTTGAGCACTTCTCTGCTTGCTATAGATTCACATCCATCTTGTAGAGTTATTCATTCATCTATGAAAAAAGAGGAGAAGAGGAGGCACAGAGGAGGTAATGTGTTAAGGTATGAGCCATAGAGCCTCAGTTTAGTGAACTTAGACCCTGCGTTCATAGTTTATTTTGAGCAAATCGGGTGCATTCAATTTTGTGAGAAAATTCAAGGATATAACCAACAGATGACAAAGGATCTTTCCCTCAACTTCAATGGTATTTAGAAAACATTTGTTGGGGCTATGTTCCCAGTGTCATAGGGGACAATAGATGCTTCTACATAGATCCCAATCCTAGGGGAAATACGTTTTAAAGGTATTCCTTTGGATTTTGTGTTTAACATTGATTTCCGCAAGCCTAAATATAGAAATTAGAAGATAGGAGCCACCATTCCTAAGGAGTATGTGCTAGAGTCCTATGAGAATCTGTTGAGGGTCATACAAAGAAATTTTACTTGTGAGAGTAGGTTTGATAGGGTATACCAGTACCATGTGAGACTCCTCATGCACTTGACAGGGAAAAACCCTCTCAACTTACCTTTTTACATGTATAGAAGCTTAGGAAAGATGGTAGACAAGGTCCAAGCAAGGGATGACCAACTTAAGAGTAGCTTGTTCCACTTTTCCTTAGTAAAGCTAATAGTTGTTGAGGAACTCAGAAAGCTAAATAGGAATTGGGATTCTTTCTTTTCCTCAACCAATATTCCCTAGACCCCAAAAGAGATACCACATTTCCAGTTGAAAGATTGTCTTCTAGCAGTTCAGGTCAAAAGGGAGAAAGTGTTGTGGAGAAAGCTAAAGGAAATGAATTTGAAGGCTCTCCTCCAATCCAGCCAGTTCCAAAAAAGGGTAGGAAGTTATTTTTTACTCATGAACCAAAAGAGACCTAGACACCCAGAAGGCCAACCACAAGGTCAACAACTAGAAGAATTCCTACACCTACATTGGAGACATAATATGTTGAGGTTGCAGCTCAGGAGATGGATGAAGGACAAAAAAAAGAAGGAGAGAAAGACTCAAAATTTAGGGGAATGCAACAACATCTCAGAGAGGCTCAGCATGTGATTGCTCAGTTTTATCAAGAGAGAAGAGAGTTGAAGAGAAATCTAGTTGAGAGAGGTTCTGAGGAACAAACACCACAGAACAAGACAGACCCCATGCAAGAAATGTCAAACGGGAAGGAGGTCATGCATAGCCTTGAGACCATAGTTTTGGCCAAGCCTACAGCTCCTCTGACAATATCCTCATCTAGGAAGAAGAGTTCAAAGACATAGGTCCAACTTGCAGCAAGCGAAAAACCCCCTACTTCACCCACAAAAGGAGAAAAAAGAATAAGATGGTTGAATAAGAAGCTAAGAGAAGCTCAGGATCAATTCATCAAGCTCAGGGAAGAAAAGAGAATATCATAGGACATAATCATGAATCATTTCAAGGAATGCAAACCAGCCATAGACAATGAGTGTGCATCCCTTTCCAATGCTCAGTCAAAATTGAAGAGAAATGCAACCTTGTTTAGGTAGGTGGGAAATTTGAAAGTGCAGAACCTAACATTAGGGAAGGAGAACAAGAATCAAAATCAAAATATGCAATTGAATGATGAAGCTAGAAGAAGACTAGAACTACTTGCAAAAGTAGCACAAATATGAAGGGAGGAAACTCACAATTTTTCATGTTTGGGAAAAAAATCCATTACAGATGCAACCTAAATGGTGATTAAAGGAGGAAGAAAATTAGAAAGGTTTAACATATTTCTATAAGAAACATATTTTTTGAAATCCTTCTGCCTCTGTTTCAAACAAATATAATAGTATGAGGACACCTCTTGAACTTAGCTACAATTTTGACTGATAAACAAGCATACACAGCACTTGCGTAGCGAGCCCGCGCTATGCAAATGATGTAGATACATATTATTGAAAAGGGTAGTATAAAATGATTGATGTACCACACTGGAGGTCAAATTAGGTTTCAAATCGGTATCTACCACTTGGATTTGCACAAGTTTCAAGAAAACCAAGTGCACTATGAAAACACTATAGGTAGCATTTGTGTAGCGCTAGCACCAGTCTACTACGCAAATGTGACAATGCTACCTAAAAACGCACCAATTATCTCAAAGGGGTCTCCAGAAACACATGATGACTCATCCACACTTATGAATCGAATTTTGCTCATATATTTGACTGTATAAGATACGTTTTGTTTTGCATTAAATATGGTCAAAATAGACTTACTATTTTTAGTAAAGTAATTTTGGAGTTGTTCTCTTCCAATGTAACCAAATCCACTATTGTAGTTAGCTCGAGCTTGACTCCTAGTAGCCTAGTTTAGCAAATAGGTTCTTATATATTTTGATTTTTTTTATTTTTATGTAAAGGGGGCAAGTTGGCAGAACTATAGTATTTTTTATCTTCATTGTAAATTTTTGCATTTGAATGAGATGAAATTGCAGAAGTCCTGAACCTTCATGAAAAAGATTCCAATGGTGATGTGATAAAAATGTATTTCTTATCTTTTGTATGTATCTCTTGTGTCCCTACTTGCATCTCATTTTTTCCTCTTTTAAAATTGATATTTAAGAGTGTATAATTCATCTAAATGGTGCTCTAGACTCAAAGAATTTAAACTCTGTCCTTTCTTCCTAACTAGGTCAGAATTCATCTATATGGTGCTCTGATTCTGTTATGTGTTGCCTTTTTCCTCTTTCACCCCCTACAAAAAATTCAAAATTGAAGGTTTCATCCACATAATTTAGCCTTTGCTCCTCTGAGAGGTTCTATCTACCATACATTAGTTTCATTCGTTTTCAAGATTTGAGTCCATAGCCCAAAAAAAATCCTTCTCCTCCTTGCCAACAAAACTTTATTAAATCCACTCAAAACTTTAAACCCTAGTCATTGTTTTATAAAGAAAACCATCTATCAGAAACTAGATCCCTCTCTAAACTGAGTAGGCTAGTACCCAGCTATAAAGAGGTTTGTGGTTACCTTTGTAGGTTGTTTCCTCCGCCAAAACAATTTACTCGGTGTTAACAAGCGGGAATGTTAAGTTTAACTCTATGGGAAAAAAGAGTGTTTCCCTCAGAGTATCCACCC
Source organism: Picea mariana (assembly GCA_032191745.1). Lineage (NCBI taxonomy): Eukaryota > Viridiplantae > Streptophyta > Pinopsida > Pinales > Pinaceae > Picea > Picea mariana. The sequence continues at coordinate 33,650 of JASDQU010373751.1, read as the reverse complement.
ATCTAATAGAGGAATCATGTCTTGGTCCTTAACCCATTTGTTGCAAAAAGAATTAGCACTTAGCCCACAATAATTTCCAAAGGACCCATCTGACCAGGATCTAGGAACCCTGTGCTATTCCGAAAGGAGCTAGCCCTTTTTGGATTCGGGACTTCAGGACTTATGATTCCACAATCCTCGAAAATAGCCAAAGGTCAGAGTCACGAATTGGTGAGGGTTGTAGCTCTGGGAATCCAACGAAGATCTCTCTCAGCCATTAGATCGGACCTAGGAAGGATAACATTAAGTTCTTCAATGAAGTTCCACTTTGGGAGAATAAGAGCGGTCTAGCGACGAAACTCAAAAATGTTGGAGTCACGAAGTAATCTGGATCGTTGATAATAGAAGGAAATGTGTCCACAGATCAATGTCTATATGGAAGTTTGGGTATTTAGCAGTATAGGGACATGTGAGTTCCCTCAGAGCTCTATAATCTAGAGTAAATCATGGTCGTGAATGTTAGGTAGAGGACACTTAGCGCCAGATCCAAGAGTCTGAAGACTTGGTACTCCGGAGGAAATTGGCCAAGAGTTTTCAAGGTGTGAAAATTCCTGAAGTCGTGAATGGCGAAGTGAATCTTAGTCATTTATAGCTAGAGGACACGTGGCACCAGATATGAAATTCCAAATACTTGGCTCTTTGGGGGAATTGTGATGTGAGGAGTTGTGAATTCCGAAACTCCGAAGTAATGGATGTTGTGGATCCGAGGACTACATGGACTCTTACTGACTGTGAGATCGAAGGGCTAGGAAACTATCAGTCCAAAATGACGTGGCTTCCTGACATCATTCAAGGTGACATGGACCCACATTATGCATGCCATGTGTCACCCAGATATGGAAGATTCACATACACCTTATGCCTATTAGATCATGACATGTGTCACCCACTATCCAGGACATGTGACACCCGTGGCCCTCACCACATGTCAGCTTCTGGTTCATGACTACCTAGCCAACGTGATCGATGACGTGTTTAGGAATCTGGGAGTTTGGATAACTTTGGGAGTTTAGAAGATTTGGGGCATGGTACAATATAGGAACTTTCAATGTAAAATGTCGAACGTCGATCGCTGAAGGGCTAAGGCCACATGGTGAGATTTTGAGACTCCGAGAGTCTAGATAATTTCAGGAGTTGAGAAGATTTAGGCATAGTATGTTAAAGGGATGTTCAACAGTGATCGTCGATCATCGAACGTCGAACATTCAACGATGATCGTCGAACATTGAACATTCAACGATGATCGTCGATTGCCTAAATGTCGTGAATGTAGGATATCGATCGTTGATGGTCGAACGTCAAATTCCAATTATCGAATTACCAAGGCCACGTGGTGAGTTTTCAGGTTTTCGGGGAATAAGAAAATGGGTGTTCAACACAGAATACCCCAAGTAATAATGCCCTTGCTAACTTCGGGAGGCCATAACTTGTAGACTAGATCTTGGATTGTAGTGTGGTGGTGACCATTAGAAAGCTCGTGGCGAGAAGTAGAAAATGGAGATTCCGTAATTAAGATTTGATAGAGTTAGGAAAAACAAAAATTTGATGCCCCATCCCTAGAAAGGGTATTTAGGGGTTGGGTGTGTTACAAATTGGTATCAGAGCATGGCAACAAAACTTGCCCTTCTTGGGCTCATGCACGAGTCGTGTAAAAGTATTATTAGAGAACTTTGTGGGGTAACACCTAATCCAGGTGGATATCAGTGGTCACCCACCTTTTCCAACTAGCTCAAAATAGTTTTCTAGAAATTTTGGTAATTTACTATTTTTGGCAGTTTTTTAGGTCCTAAACTTCCGAAGCCATTTTGAGGCCCTAAACGATGTTTTTTAGGCATGGTTCAATTGAATAATTTTACCATGATGTTTTTTTTTTGCCAACTATTGTAGTCCTCAGATAGAACTTTCTAACAATGTATCATATGCATCAAACAAAGATAGTATGCCAAAGTTACAACCCCGAGAAATTGATGTACCAATTTACCCCAATGGGGCCCACATGAATTTTGGTGCTTCATCTCCTAGGGTTAGGTTTTTGGATGTCTAGGGTTTTTGAAATTCCTGTTTATTGTAAAAAGGCCTTTAGAGCTTCATTGTAATGATCTTCTTGCAAATGAGCACAAATTTCACATCTCTTCTCATAGATATGCCGCCACCATTATAGCAAGCTTGTTTTCCACTGCATTTTACAGTTTCATCTTATTTCCTTATTGAATAGAAAACCATTTTTACTGTATCTCTATTATTTTTTGTTAAGCATCTGTAGTCATTTTTTCCTACTCGTAAAATCTGGATCAGTGGTATCGGAGCGGTTTGCTCCTTTTTTTCCTAATGCATGTCCCCAATGAGGTCAGAGTACAAAGAATTGGGTCTTGAGCTTGTTTCTCTTGAGGACAAAAGCTCTTGCACGCCCAAGCAACCTCTCATGGCAGGAGAAAAGAAATATGACAGGACATGAGATCCTTTCAAAATGTTGTTTGATGAAGCCATTCATGCAACAGAGGAACAAGATGATGGATAGTTTCGTGCAAATACTTTGGCAGCTACCAATAGGTGACTCATATTCTTTAAGCGGAGGCATCACCCCCTTCAAGGTACAAATCAAAATCGATACTCTTGTATTTAAAGTTCAGATAGACCTAGATTTTGTAGACAAGTGGTTGAATCTACTAGAAGGGTATTTTTATGTCCATAACTTTTTGAATAGAGAAAATATTACTTTTGCGCTCCTCAAAGTCGTTCCCCATGTCAAATATTGGTGGGAAACTTTCTGTGAGAAAAAGGAAACAGAGGAACCCTCATTATTTACAGTCATGACCACATGGGTTACCTTCAGGGATGTTATTAAGGAACAATACTACCCTGTCAGAAGTTATGATGACTTGTATACCAAATGGACCACACTGCTGCAAGACAGAGACCAAGTAGTGCCAGAGTTCACAAATATATTCCATACCTTTCACACCAAGATGGGTATCAAATATTCGGAGTGAAATCTAGTGCTCAAGTATCATGGTGCTCTGCATAGATACATCCAGACCGAAATGTAATTTCTAGACATCTCATCCTTGGGCGTGGCCTACCGATATGTCGTTAAAATCAAGTAGAAACTCAAACAAAAGACGCAATAATTTGGGCCTGGGAACCCCTCACAGCAAAATCCAGGAAAGGGAGGCCCCAACCCATAGAAAAAAGAATAGATAAAAGATTGACAGTATCAAGACAACCATTCCAAGCCACAAGCAAAGAAGGACACTGGAAAGAAAAAGAAAGATACCAAGAAGTGGTGCGACTTCCATAAGAGACCTTGGCATAACACTACTGACTACTACTCAAAGCAGTCATTGGTGGCCAAAGTGAAAGCCTATAAATCAAATTCAAGTTCTGACTCTGAGTCAGAACCAGAAAAGGGAAGATAGATCATTGATGTGGAACCGAGTTCCACCGTTGCTACCACCAATCTCCAGCTTAGTGAACCAGACGAGCCAAAAGAAGGAGAGTGCCTCTTCCATTCATAGATGTGGGTAAAATGAACCCCACTGCACTTCATCATTGATAGCGGTATCTAGAAGAACCTCATCTCAGTAGAGGTTGTCGAGTGGTTGGCCCTCCCAAAAATGCTGTACCCACAACCCTACACCATTGGATGGCTCTGCCAAGGGAGTGATCTTTGCGTTAGCCAACAATGTCGACTATAGTACGACATCAATCCCTTCAAAGATGAGGTATTGTGTGATGTTTCTCCTCTCGAATTTTTTTATGTTCTTTTGGGCCAGCCTTATTTATGGAAACATCATGTTGTATATGAGTCTAGGCCTCGTAGTGTTATTATTTCTTTGAAAAGGAAATTGTACAGGATACCTAAGGCAGTCCCACGTAGTGTTATTTCCTTGATATCTACCAAACAATGAAGTAAGGTCATCTCTCAGACGAGGAAGTTTGTCTTGTTCGTGATTCACTCTAAGAATGAGCAAAAGATCACAACCACATCCAGGGTCTCTACAGCCGACCTCTCCTGACAACAAAAGTAAGTAGATAAGGTCGTCGAAGAATAATCGGATATCTTCTCCTCAACTATCGGGGTACCTCTGCACTGTCAGGTCAAGCACCCCATCGATATGACCCCCGACGCAGCATTGCCCAATGGGCTAGTCTATCGTCACTCTCTATTAGAGAATGAGGAGATCAACTAACAGATCCAACAACTGCTCCGTAAGGGGCACATCTGTCCCAACTCATCACCTTGTAGGAGCCCAATCATGTTGGTACAGAAGAAAGATGGAACTTGGCAACTCTATATTGATTACCGAGATCTGAATAAAATCACAGTCAGAAACCAGTACCCAATTCCCCAAATCGAAGACCTCCTTGATCAACTCACAGGGGCCAAATACTTCAATAATATTGATCTAAATTCTGGCTACCACCAGGTACCGATATAACATACAGATGTATGAAAGACCTCCTTCAAGTCAAAGGAAGGGCTTTTTGAATGGTTGGTCATTCCCTTCGGTTTGAAAAATTCTCCTGCCACTTTCATGAGGATTATGAACGATATCCTATGACCATTCACCAATACTTTTGTAGTGGTGTATCTGGATGATATTCTCATTTATAGAAATAATTTGGGTAGAACACTTGCATCATATTCAACATGTTCTGCACACCCTGCGGCAGCACAAGCTATACGCCAATTTGGAAAAATTCTCCTTCAGAATGGACAGGGTCCATTACTTGGGCTACATCATTGATCAACATGGGATACATGTGGATCCAACCAAGATCCAATTCATCTGTGACTAGCCATCCCCAATCACACTCACTGAGCTTCGAAGCTTCTTGGGCCTTGCCAATTTCTACCGCAAGTTTGTGTTGGGATTCTCCCATATTGCATGGGCTCTTAGCCAAATAACTAGAGGTGGTGGTAAGGTGAAATTTGTGTGGGGCCAGTCCCAACAATAAGAGTTTTATGATTTAAAGTAGCACTTGTGATCAGCCCCAGTACTTTCACTACCAGACCTGCATCATCCCTTTGAGATCGAGACAGATGCTTTAGACTATGTTGTGGGTGTTGTTCTCACTCATCACGACCACCCCATGGCCTATCATAGTGAGACACTATCATATGATGTTTGTAAGTACCCTACTTATGACAAAGAAATGTACTCCATTGTGAAAGCTTGTCGCCAGTGGAGACATTACATTCTTGGGGAGGAGACAATTATCCACACTGATCATAATCCACTATAGTTCATGCAGACACAAGGCAAATTGCAGAATGACCGCCATCAAAAGTGGTCCACATACTTGCAACAATTCCTCCTCAACATCAAGTATAAAATAGGAAGCACCAACCGCATTTTTGATTGCCCCAGTAGACCGCCAGTCGCGACACTCACCACAGTGCTAGATTCTTGCGGCTATGAGACCTCTGGATGGCCCCAACTTTATAAGACAGACCCAGACTTCACCACCACCTACCAAATGTTGGGTTCAAATGCAGTTGTTGATAATTTCCATCTTCAAGATAGGTTGTTGTGTTGTCTGGGCCATATATGCATTCCATCAAGCGAGCGAGGGAATTTGATCTGGGAATCCCACTACAGTCAGGTGGCAGGACAATTCGGTGTCGAAAATACAGTGGCAATGCTACAAAAACATTTCTATTGGTCAAAACTTCAATAGGAGTTCAACAAGTATATCAGGTCCTGCACTGCCTGTGCTATTGCCAAACTGACCACTAAGAAATAGGGCATGTACACCCCTCTTCCTACTCCTGACAGGCCATGGGAATCCATCTCAATGGACTACATGTCAGGCCTCCTATCCTCCAAGTGGGGAAATGACTGTGTTTTTGTGGTTGTTGATCACTTTCCAAAGATGGTGATTCTGGTTTCCTGTAAGAAGAGCATCACAATAGAGGCCACTGCCAAGCTCTTCTTTGAATGAGTCTGGGTACATTTTGGAATCAAAAAAACCATTGTCTCAAATCAGGATAGTCAATTTCTCAACACATTCTGGTCAAGCCTTTGGTCATTGCTAGACACCAAGCTCACCGAATCCACATCCTTCCACCCCCAGACATATGGTCAAAATGAGGTCGTAAATCGAATAATTGTGCATATCCCACGCATGTATAATTCCAAGCACCCTTGAACATGGGATGAGAGTCTTCCCTATTTCCAGCATATCTAAAATCGAACCCTGCATAGCTCAACTAGCCATAGCCCCTTTCAGGTGGGGTTTGGATTCCAACCATTGGGTCCCATAGATGTTGCACTTCCCCTTGTGGTCACCTCGACCAACTCATATCCTACTCTAAATGAAGCTAAAAAAGGCACCCGGTTCATTGAGCGGATCCATCACATCTTCTAGTAGGTTCAGGATATCCTACAAAAGTCCAATGACAAGTACAAGCAACACCATGATCAACATCAAGTGCCACATAAGTTTCAGGTGGGTGAAAAAGTTTGGTTGCACTTGCAAAAAGAACGCCTTATAGGACCCCATAGAAATATTTTTCCATTCCATTATGGATTTTACACCATCACCAAGGCTATGGGGGATAATTCTTTTGAGCTCAACATTCCTCCTTTCCTTGGCAAACACCCAGTGTTCAATGTGGATCTCCTTCGGCCTTATTTCCCACCATTATTGAACACCTCAGAAGTAGCATAACAACTGACACCAACAGAGCTCAACCCCAACTGCATACCACAGGAATCCAATGATCAGATTGTGGACACAAAGATCAAGGGCACTCGACAGCAAAGGATCCAACTTTATCGAGTCGTGAAAGCAGGGCAGCTCCTGCACCAAGGCAAGTGGCTCACCTAAGGCCAAATTCAACAGAAATTTCCTCATCTGATGGGGGAAATCAACGCAATGGAGACCATTGCTTCCTAAGGAGGGAGGATTGATCCAATTGGATATTGGTTTCTACCCACCTTTTCCAACTGGCTCAAAATAGTTTTATGGCAATTTTGGTAATTTACTATTTTGGGTAGTTTTTCGGGTCCTGAACTTCTGAAGCCGTTTTGAGGCCCTAAACGATATTTTTTGGGCATGGTTCGATTGAAAATTATCAATATGAAATTTTTTTCCAACTATTGTATTCCTCGGATATATCTTTCTAATGATGTATCATATGCATCAAACGAAGATAGTATGCCAAAGTTACGACCCCAGGAAATTGATGTACCAATTTACCCCAACAGGGCCCACATGGATTTTGGCGCTTCATCTCCTAAGGTTAGATTTTTGGATGTCTAGGGTTTTTGACATTCATGTTTATTGTAAAAAATCCTTCAGAGCCTCATTGTAATGATATTCTTGTGAATGAGTGCAACTGTCACATCTCTTCTCATAGATAAGCGACCACCATTCTAGCAAGCTTGTTTTCCACTGCATTTTACAATTTCAACTTATTTCCTTATTGAATAGAAAACTAGTTTCACTGTATCTTTGTTATTCTATGCTAAGCATATGTTAATAATCTATAGTCATTTCGTTATTCTCGTAAAATCTAGATCAACACCCTACCTCGCCCCCCTTCTATAAGAAACTTGTATGAATCTCTATTGAAGAGAGGAACAAAACCTTCTACTATTAATAGATGTTTTGGAAGTATGCATTGTATGTTGTTAATATTTCCAAATAAAGAAGTTGACTTCACTTTACAATGATATGTGTTTTTCATGAATTGGTAGATTACTAACTAACAGAAAATGTTTTATTGGCACTCAAGAAGTCAGTGAACAATAGGAAAACTATAGTGTGAGGAATGGCGACACACCATGCGTTGGGGGAGAGCTCCCACAATAGAGAGGAAGAATATGACGAAAGGAAGGCGGTGGAAACCCCTCCAGATTTGGACAAAAATGTAAGAAGCCTCATGGAATAATTATAGAGTTATAAGGCTGACAATGAAACGTTGATAAAGGAGAAGAAAAAGCATATTGAAATTAATGCAGTCCTACTGCAAATTCTATCAGATATAGAAATACAACTACAATATGGTCCATCTACCAATCATGTGGATAGGTACCATACTAAGAAAACTCCAAGTCCACCTGAGATACAAATGCATGGTTGAGAGAGTGGCCACACTAGGAGGAGCACCTCAAGGAAGGCCCAATAGGGAGTCAAGAGATACTCATCGAAATGTCTCTCTGAGGACACTGACAACTCTAGGGAATATTCTAGTCGAAACACTAGTTTCCATTATCAGATGAGAGGAAAGAAGAGGAAACATTCCAAGAGTTGTGACCCTGAAGAATTCAAGAAATCCAAACCACCCACCTTTGATGGAGAGATTAAGAAGGGGGAAGAAGCAGAAGTTTGGCTACTTGACATGAAGAATAACTTCAGAGTTCATGACTACTATGAGAACTTAAAGTCTCGGATATCCATTTTCAAAATGAATGGGAAAGCTTCCATTTGGTGGGAGGACCTTAGGAATGTGAAAGGAATCCATGAGGAGGACTTGTCATGGAAACAATTTTGGAAATACTTCAAGAAGAAGTATCTGTCAAAAAAGTACTTTGATGGTAATACCAAGGCGTTATATGAACTCAAGTTGGGACAACTCACCATAGATGAGTGTATCAATAATTTTGTCGAGTTGATGAGTTATGTGCCCTACATAAAGGATGAAAAGATAAAGATGAAACAATTTATTAGTGGATTATCTCAGTCCTACCGAGACAGAATTGAGTTTGATGAGCCAAACACCTTAGAGGATACTATTCAAAAAGAAAGGTATTGGTATGAGTAATTCAAGAGTAAGACAAAACCCCATGAAGACTGGAAGAAGAAAAACAATTCGGGATTCAAGAAGAAGGGGTTTAAACCCTAGAGATTTAATAACCATGGGAAGAGCTCTTGGATGAGCCTTCTTACCAGAAGTGTGTATCAGCAAAATTTTCCATCCCAGAGTGGAAATAAACCATTCAGAGCAATTCCAAGTAAGACAGATAACACGAAAAGAGAACCCTTGAAATGTTGGGGTTGTGGAGAGGAACATTTGTTGAGGGATTGTCTGCATAGGCAACAGAAAAATGGGAGGGTCTACAACATATAAGAGGATACCACAGTCAATGATGTGTCTATTAGCATGCCACAAATTTATGCAGCCTTGGATAATAGACAAGATGATCACCAAGCTTCAGTTGTGGAGATGGAAGGTACTATTTCCAACCATCATGTTTCCATTTTAATTTACCCTGGTTCTAATTTGAGCTATGTTTCCCCTCAAACTGTTGATAAATGTAAATTGCAACAAGTTCAACATGTTAAATCATATTTGGTACAACTAGACACTAGAACCAAAAGAAAAGTAACTGAGATCATACCAACATGCTAATTCATTATAAGTGGATTTCCCACCCAAGCGAACCTAAACATAATTCCTTTAGGATCTTATGACCTACTGATTGGCATGGACTGGTTGGATGCCCACAAAACCAAGTTGGACTATTATAATAAAAATTTTGAGTCTAAAAATGAAGAAGGAAGAAGGGTAACCCTACAAGGGGTTCAAAATCCTGTCTTGGTGAGACAAATATCATCCCTCCAAGTGAAGAAGTATTGTAGAAAGGGATGTCCCTTGTATGAAATACAAGTACTAAACTATGATGAGAATGAAAAACCCAGTCTAGAGTACCATCCCATATTGAGAGAATATAAACATGTATTCCTAGAAGAGGTGTCAGATCTACCTCCAAGAAGGGATATTGAGTTTTCAATAGATCTTGTACCAGGAGCGGTGCCAATGTCTAGAACACCCTATAGAATGAGTACACTAGATCTAGTTGAGCTCAAATTACATATGAATGAGATGTGGGACAAAGGCTATGTTCTTCCTAGTGTGTCCCCATGGGGAGCACCAACCTCGTTTGTGAAAACAAAAGATGGAACACTCAGATTATGCATATATTATAGACAACTCAATAAGATGACCATCAAGAATAAGTATCCCTTGCCAAGGATCAATGACTTGTTTGACCAATTAAGGGGTGCTATAATATTCTCCAAGATTGAATTGAGGTCTGGATACCATTAGGTCAAATTAAAGATGAAGACATCCACAAGACAACCTTTAGGACAAGATATGGTCACTATGAATTTGTGGTGGTGCTATTTGGGCTTACCAATGCACCAACCACTTTTATGTGCTTAATGGATAACATATTCATAAATTTCTTGGATAGGTTTGTGTTTGTTTTCATTGATGATATCCTAATCTATTCCAAGAATAGGGAAGAACATGAAGAACATCTCAAGCTAGTACTCCAAGTACTAAGAGAACAACAACTCTATGCTAAGCTTAGTAAGTGTGACTTTTTCTAGAAACAAGTCCATTACTTAGGCCATGTTATTTTTTAGGAAGGAGTGGCAGTTGATCCTGACAAGATTAAATCCATCATGGATTGGCCTACCCCAAAGGATGTATCTGATAGTATATCATTTATGGGTCTAGAAGGATACTATAAGAGGCTCATTAAGGGATTCTCCAAGATTGGTTGCACAATCACCTCCCTTTAGAAAAAGGGGGTTAAATTCATTTGGAAATCAGAATGTGAAGAAAGATTTCAAGAGCTAAAGTACCTTCTAACCAATGTGCCTGTACTGAATATTGCAAACCCAAACAAGGACTTCCCCGTGTGTACATATGCCTGGAAGGAAGGGCTCAGTGGATTCCTTATGAAAGAAGGACATGTGATTTTCTATGAATCTAGAAAATTGAATGAGCATGAAGTCAATTATGTGACCCACGATATGGAATTTTTTTCCATAGTTCATGCCCTAAAAATGTGGAGGAATTACCTTAGGTATAATATTTGTACTTATGATAGACCATAGTGGGTTAAGGTATTTGTTTGACCAACCAAAACTCAATGTGAGACAATCTAGGTGGATGGCTCTCCTTAGTGAGTTTGATTTTGAGATCAAACATATCAAAGGAAAGGAAAATAGGGTGGTTGATGCCCTTAGTAGAAGTATTAAATTAGTTCACTTGGAAGTTGTAAGCGCCAGTGAATCAGATATCAAAGAGAGGGTAAACAATGCACAAGAAACAGATGCATTTTTCAAGACCGTGACATCATACGTAAGCAAGAGCTCATAGGGCTGAAGTATGAAGGCTATCAAATGCTTGATGATGGCCTACTGACTTACAAGGGAAGATTGTGTATTCCAAATTGTGACGACTTGAAGAGGTTCATAATGGATGAACTACACAAAAGACCATATATTGGTCATCATGGTTATCAAAAAATGATCACGATCACTAGGAAACTATTTTATTGGCCTGGACTGAAAAAGGACATAGTTTATTACTTATCTAAGTGTCTAGAATGTCATCAATTCAAGGTAGAGCACCGGAACCCAGTAGGGTTTTTGTAGCCCCTACCAATTCTCGAATTGAAATGGAAAAACATCTCCATGGATTTCATCACAAGGTTACCAAGATCAATGAAACATAATGATGCAATCATGGTAGTTGTGGACAAACTGAGAAAGGCTGCTCACTTCATTCCCATCAAGTCAACTTGCAAGGCAATAGATATTTCCAGTATTTTCATGAAATATATATTTAGGTTGCATGGCATGCATAAGGAAATTATATCCGACAGAGATACAAAATTTACTTCAAACTTTTGGAAATCTATGTTTGTTGGTTTTGAAACAAAATTTCTCTTTAGTACATCCTATCACCCTCAAACTGATGGGTATACAGAGAGAGTAAGCCAAGTATTAGAAGACATGTTGAGAATACATGTAATTCATCAACCCAAGAAGTGGGAGGAATACCTACCACTGGTATAATTTTCCTACAACAATGGCTATCAAGATTCATTAAAAATTAGCCCTTTTGAAGCCCTCTATGGAAGACAATGCAACATTCCAATCAGTTGGAACAACCCAGTAGATAGAGTTAGAATTGGGCCATATATTCTAAAGGAAATGGAACAACAAGTAATTCAGATCAAACAAAATCTAAAGATAGCCCAGGATAGACAAAAGAGCTATGCAGACATGAAAAGGACTCCTAGAGAGTTCAAAGTAGGGGATCATTTGTATATTTGATTTAGACCCATGAAAATCTCTTTGAGGATGACAGCTTGTGCCAAGATGGAACCTCGGTATTGTGGAATGTTTGAATTTTGGATAGAGTGGGACCGATAGCCTATCAGCTAGCACTCCTAATGCAGGATCATAACTCCAACCTAGCAACACGCCAGCTAGACAACACATTCAACGTGCATTCAAGGAAGGGAGAGGTGTCGGCCCTCTAATTTTAAATTTTAAAATATAATTAAATGTTTGTAAGGCTGGAAGATCCAAATTGATACCTTTGTATAGGCTATAGGGTTTCCTTTAATGGTTGATAGGCTGATAAGATATAGATCCAATTCGGGTTAGATGGCATTGGTTGTAATTCGATGTAACTAATGAGAGTATGTAGCTTGGAGGAAAAGGCTCGGGGAGACCCTCTTTTGTAAAATATCTTTGTATCTAGAAATCATTAGACAAGGCTAGAACATATTAGAATAGAGGAAGAGAAGAGAGAGTCAAGACTCTGTTGCAGTCTAAGCTTTTGTAAACATTATAACAGACATTCAAATTAATATAAAGAGCGGTTTGTCCTGCATATGATTCTATGTGTTTTATGTGTATTGGATGAATGTCATTTGTGTGTTCATTTATGCTGTAGATGTATGTTAAGTTCCATTTGCATGGATAGACAGAATTTGTTATTTGTGGGTCTTCTGATTTCATTCTGGGTTCTTTGTGGCTTAATGCAAGGGGTTGCATGACAGAGTGCTAAAGACTCTGTGAGCTAGTGCAAAGAGTGCACATCTGAGTTCTATGGAATTCAGGAAAGAACGTGACAATAGGGATCACCAGAGGAATCATAAGATCAAAGGAGAAGCCTCAAAGTTACTGAATACTCTGGAGGTGAAGATTGAGTAGAGGAAGGCGCAGAGAGATAGAATCACTGAGGATTCTTGGAATTTTTGTCAGGAGGGCATAGAACGAGTGAAAAGAGTGCACAAGAAGAACTCTATTTCGATTTCATAGATAAGGGAAGTGTCTAGGAGAAGACACTCATAGATTTAATGAATACTTTGCAAGCTCAGCAAGGAGTGCCTGAGCAGAAGTCACCAAGAAGGAACTTGCATCTCTTCGAGGGACAGAAGGGACAGAGACCTTTGAGGTCCAAGAATTTGAAGCTCAAGGAGACAGAGTTGTTGAACACTCTGGAGGAAGACCTATGAAAGGAGTGTACCAGGCCAACACTTAGACGAAGTGTTGAAGACAGCCAGTTGAAGGTCGGTCGAGCACAAGGAGTGTGGAGGGAAGGGAATTGTTTCAAGTTCATAAGATCAGGAGGAATAGTACCTTTGTGTGAAAGGTTCCTGTAGAAATAAGCAGAAGGTCGAGACACTCGATTTCCAAGCCATAGACAATCTCAAGAGAGGTAGCATGAAGTTGCACGTAGAGCGCAATTGTGCACAGGGTCGAGGTCAAGTTTCATTGACAAAATCTCAGGAGGTCGAGCGCAGAGTGTGCCAGGAGAAGCACCAGAATTCTTCCAAGGAGGATGAAAAAGGACCGAGTCCCTTAGATATTGAGCAATTTCAAATCTTAGGAGAGATAGTGTCTTTAGAACATGGGTGAGACTCAAGAAATCGGGCTCAGAGAAGAAGAATCAAAGGTCGAGGTTTAAATTATTCCAAGTCTAGGAAGAAAGCCAAAGCTCAGGAGGAGGAGTGACAAAAACCATTAGATCAGCTACAGAACAGGATATCTGGAGCATTGAATCTCACATCCTGACACACAGAAGTGAGCATAGACAACAAAAGATCCCATCCGTCGGGTTTGAGTGTGTGTATCAACAACCGTTGATCTAGAGGTAAGGTGCACACACCTTAACTAGTTGAAGGCAGAAAGGAGAGTGGATATCATGAAACATGAAGTCCCAAAACCATCGAGACCATCCATAGCAAGAGGACAGGTGGAAACAGATCAACATTTCGCTGACTCGCGACTCAGAGAAATCAAAGGGTAGAATTATAAGAACTCGTGAAATACAAGTTCACGACTTGATCTGAGCTGTTAGATCGAAGAAGTATTGGGCCATCAGATCAAAGAAGTATTGTGTCGTCGAATCTGAAGTATCAAGAGTTCATACCTTGGGAGAAAGGAGGTGAATCACATCAAGAGTTCCTGATACGCGAAATCAGGACATGCTCTGATGTTTGGCCGCAGGTCATAGTGAGGGGTCATATGGATAGAGGGTAAGGGTTCAGCTAGAAAGTGCTAGGCCCCTGTCATGATTTCGTATGTTGGAAGAGTCAGGGTGACTCAAAAACAAATAACCAACATGCAAAATCATGACGTGACTTTTTTTAGGCTCGTGGTCACATCCTATGGTCGTGTGAGAGAATCTTGCACCTGGTTCTTATTCATGTGGGCCGAGTTGCACAAGGACCTATGGATTTGTTCATGGGATTCTAGCAGGGAATCAAAGGGATGATTCAGCTCAAATAATTAGTGTGATCCTTGACCAGGAGGTCGACGGACCCTGCTGAGATAGGGGGATCTGCGTCAAGTGGTATCAGAGCCTAGTTTTTGTTTGCAGACTGCAGACAAAAGAAGGACGGTGAAAGAAGATAGTCTGATACCCTCAAGGTGGTATCAAAGCCACTTTTTGTCTGTAGACAACAGGAAGAGGGAGGCAGAGTAAATAACGAGATAGTATGTTTACATCAAGTGGTATCAGAAGCATAAGTTTTCCTGAATACAAAAGGTGAAGGAAGAAAAAGTGTTGGCACTCTGTGTGGTGATTGTTGCAATGAGATGGGATCATTGGAGGATCTCATAGACTTCCAGAAGGGTAGGGAAGAAATCCCAGATTGCTAGGTGGCAAAGGGAGAGAAGATGAGCTCAGCTGAGAATTCATACCAACAAGGAGAGTTGATGGAGGAAGATCAGAGGTGTATTTTGATCATTGGGGGAATTCAGATATTCCTACCAAGCAGCTCAGTTGAGGCTAGAGTATGTGTTGTAGATGCAACAATAGAAGAAGGACAACCAACAGTGACTGTCATAGAGGAAGAATAAATGAAAGAGACATTATAATCTTTCCCAGCAGAACAAGAGCATGAAAATAAGGTGCTCACTCCATGGGAGGAGTTAGATATGCTAGAGGATTGGTTAAACCATTTAGAGCCAGTAAATGATTGCCATGAAGATACATTCAAGAAGATCAAAGGAGAATTCTAGTTTGAGGAGCAACTGGAGGAAGCTGGAGATATGCTAGCAGGGGAAATGGAAGGTGATTGAGCAGTAGTTCAGTCAAGAAGAGAGTGTAGAAATGGAGTCTGCAGAAGGGTGGCCAACTAGTTCCACAAAAGAAGAAAATAGTAGGGGGGATCAAGTTGATCTACCCATTTGTAGGGAAGAAGTGAAGCTGAGGAGACTACATAAAGAGAACCAGTCATTAAAGCAGCTGGAAGAGGTGATTGAGGAGATAAGAAGGTTGATGTTGAGGCCAGAACAAGAATCTTTTAGCAAAGGGAAGTTGAGAAGAAGGAAGCCTGCAAGATCAGCAGCGAAGAAACAACAATGAAGCAGCAACAACGAAGCAACAACAGTGGAGCAGTGGGGTTGATGGAAAACTCCAAAGAATATTTTTGGATCTAGGTATATTTCAACAGAGCTGGGAAGCTTATGAGTAGGAGCTCCTGAAGTTTTCCTTGTAGTGGAGTATGATGCAGGAGCATCGCTCCAACCGAGCAACGCACCAGCTAGACAACACATTCATCATGCATTCAAGGAAGGGAGAGGCGTCATCCCTCTCATTTTAAATTTTTAAATGTAATTAAATGTTTGTAAGGATGGAAGAGACAAATCGATGCCTTTATATAGGCTATAGATAGGGTTGCCTTTAATGGTTGATAGGATGATAATATCTAGATCTAATTTGGGCTAGATCAAATTGATTATAATTTGATGTAATTAATGAGAGTAGGTAGCTTGGAGGAAAAGGCTCAAGGAGCGCCTCTTTTGTAAAATATCTTTGTATCTAGAATTCATTGGACAAGGCTAGAACATATTAGAAAAGAGGAAGAGAAGAGAGAGTCGAGACTCTATTGCAGTCCAAGCTTTTGTAAACATTGTAACAGACATTCAAATTAATATAAAGAGAAGTTTGTCCTGCATATGATTCTATGTGTTTTATGTGTATTAGATGAATGTCATTTGTGTGTTCATTTATGTTGTAGATGTATGTTAGGTTCCATCTGCAAGGATAGATTTTTTTTTATATATGTGGGTCTTATGATTTCAGTCTGGGTTCTTCGTGGCTTAAAGCAAGGGGTTGCATGACATAGTGTTGAAGACTCTATGAGCTATTGCAAAGAGTGCACATCTAATTTTTGTGGAATTTAGGCAAGAACGTGTCAAGAGGGTGCACCAAAAGAATCATAAACTCAAAGAAGAAGCCTCAAAGTTACTGAATACTCTAGAGGTGAATATTGCATAGAGGAAGGCGTAGAGGGACAAAATCACTGAGGATTCTATGAAGTTATACCAAGAGAGCATCGAGCGAGTGAAAATAGTGCACAAGAAGTACTCTATTTCGAGTTCAGAGATAAGGGAAGTGTCTAGGAGAATACACTCACAGATTCACTGAATACTCTACAAGCTCAACAAGGAGTGCTTGAGTGAAATTTGCCAAGAGGGCACTTGCATCTTTTCGAGGGACAAAAGGGATAGATACCTTTGAGGTCCGTGCAGTTGAAGCTCAAGGAGACAAAGTTGTTGAACACTTTGGAGGAAGCCCTGTGCAAGGAGTGCACCAAGCCAACACTTAGATGAAGTGTTGAAGACGTCCACTTGAAGGTCGGTTGAGCACAAGGAGTGTGTAGGGAAGTGAATTGTTTCAAGTTCGTAATCTCAGGAGGAATAGTACCTTTGCATACAAGGTTCCTGTAGAAAGAAGAAGAAGGTTGAGACACTTTGAGGTCCAATCCACAAACAATATCAGGTGATTTAGCACGAAGTTGCATGTAGAGCACAAGTGTGCACAAGGTTGAGGTCAATTTTCATTGACAAAATCTCAGAAGGTCGAGTGTAGAGTGTGCCAGGAGAAGCACCATAATTCTTCCAAGGAGGATGCAGAAGGACCAATTCCCTTAGAGATTGAGTGAGTTCAAAGCTCAGGAGAGATAGTGTCTTTAGAATGTAGGTGATACTCAAGACATTGGGCTCATAGAAGAAGAATCAAAGGTCAAGGCCTTTGAAAACATTTAAATTCTTTCAAGTCTGGGAAGAAAGCCAAAGCTCAGGAGGAGGAGTGACAACAGCCATTATATCAGCTACATAACAGAAGATCTAGAGCATTGAATCTCATATCCAGACACATAGAAGTAAGTGCAGAGGAGAATAGATCCCATCCATCTGGTCTGAGTGCGTGGATCAACAATCATTGATCTAGAGGTAAGGTGCATGGACCTTAACCAGTTGAAGGCAAAGAGGAGAGTGGATATCATGAAAAGTGAAGTCCTAAAACCATCAGGACCATCCATTGTCAGAGGACAAGTGGCATCAGATCAACATTTCCCTAACTCACGACTCAGATAATTCAAAGGGAAGAATTATAAGAACTCATGAAATCTGATTTCGCGACTTCATATGCATTGTCAAATCAAGGAAGGATCTAGGCCATCAGAGATGAATTATTGGGAGTTCGGACCTTGGGAGAATGGAGGTGAATCACATCGGGAGTTCCCGATACGTGAAATCACGACGTGCTCGAAGTGTTGGCCCTAGTTCATAGTGAGGGGTCATATGGACAGAGGGTAAGGGTGGGGCTAGCAAGTTTTAGGCCCCTGTCAGGATTTCAGAGGTTGGGAGAGTCGGGGTGACTCACAAACAAAGACCCAACACATGAAATCATGATGCACCTTTGTTTAGGCTCGTGGTTACAACCCTTGGTCATGTGAGAGAAGCTTGTGCATGGTGCTTGTTCACACGGGATGAGTTGCAGAAGGACTTGTGGATTTGTTCATGGGATTCTAGTAGGGAATCGAAGAGATGCTTCATCTCAGAAAATTAGTGCGATCCTTGACCGAGAGGTCAGTGGACCCTTGCGAGGTAGGGGGATCTACATAAACTCCCTCCCATAGTGAAGGCACATAATACTTTCCATGTTTATTTACTAAATAAGTATGTACATGATTCTAATCATATTATTGACTGGTATGTGATTCAGGTGGGGCCTGAGGGAGAATTCCTGCCAGAACCTCAATGCATAATAGACATGAAGGAAACCCCACTCAGGAACAAAACCATTGCATAGGTCAAGGTGCAGTGGAAACACTTTGGCCTAGATGAGGCAACTTGGGAAATGGAGGATGCCATGAAACATGCATATCCATTTTTGTTTACTTTTGTACATATAGATCACATCCACAGATAGAAAATTGAGGACGATATTCCTTTAAGGAGGAGGGGATTATAATACTCTTATTTCCCCCAATTTGTAAATATAACTATAACTGGCCAAGAGACTATGGCGGACTAAATTATGTGTGAATGTTTGATTTGATGAACCTTTGTATAAAAGGGTCAATGTATGATTTTTTTTTATTAATAAAAATTGGATATGTGTTGCACAACTGCTGAAAGGGGGGAGTTTGCCAAGATAGGCCATGGATTCTATGAGAGAGATGGTGAGGGAAACCAAGAATGGTTGATATAACCCTCACCAAACTAGTACCTACTAGGTGTAGTTGCTCAATAGTCCTCTGACTCAGAAATGAATTACCAATCAGGATGGTAGTTGGAAGTCCATCCTCAAAAGTTAATGAGGATATGGGGTAGGGTACCCATCTGTAAGGCTTCTAGGCTTGACCACGAATTGAGATTCGAGCCCACGTAATCTTGCTGAGGAAGGAAAGAAAGGAGGTAATTTGGGGGATAGAGAGACAGATCTTTAAGATAGCAGATTAGAGAGACATATCTGCAAGATAGCAGATTAGAGAGATAAATCTGCAAGATAGAATATTAGAGAGAACAATCTCGAGAAGAGAAGGGATCATTTTTTCCACTCTAGAATTGAGTGAGAAACTAGGAAGCAAGCTTATTTTTTATGTAAGAATCCATGGGTAGGGATTTGCTACAAGTTGATAAACGAGGTTGACGAGTGACTGAGGAAGTACTCATGCAGACATCCTTTCTTGGAGTAGAGAAAAGTGGTTTCCAGTTTCTTGTGGGAGGAGGACAGTAACTTTTGTCCCTGACTGTTGTGGAGAAAGAAGAAAGAATCTCTCTTAGAGAATCATGGTCTAGCTTAGGGATGGCTAGTGGTAAATTTGTCATGAGTGGTTGTGCCTATGGTTAGGAGGAAATAGGCACCCCTTTCAGTAGTCGCTTCACATTCTCCATTTCTGATAAGTATTATCATACTCTATGTGTGTGTGTGTGTGTGTGTGTGTGTGTGTGTGTGTGTGTATTGGATGTGATGATGGAATATATGAGTTTATGGTTAAGTCTTTCAGTATTTGAACAGTTATTAGAAATGTCCATTTTCTTCTGTAAACTACTATATCTATATGGTCTTTGATTTATCTCAGTTTATATTCTATAGATTCATGGGATGTGAATCCATAGGAGAGTCGGGTAGGAGTAACTCAAACGTCTTAGTTCTATCGATATTTTGAGTTTTCCTTAGCGGGAATGTTAAGTTTAACTCTGTGGGAAAAAAGAGTGTTTCTCTCAGAGTATCCACCCATCTAACTGAGGGATCATGCCCAAGTCCTTAACCCATTTGTTGTAAAAATTATTAGCGCTTAGCCCACAAGAATTTCCAAAGGACCCATATGAACAGGATCTGGGAACCCTACGCTAGTCCAAAAGGGACTAGCCCTTTTTGGCTTCGGGACATCGAGACTTATGATTCCACAATCATAAAAAATAGTCGAAGGTCGGAGTCATGAATTGATGAGGGTCGTAGATCTAGGAATCGGGTGGAGATCTCTCTCAGCCGTTAGATCAGACCTAGGAAGGGTAACGTTAATTTCTTCAACAAAGTTCCACTATGAGATAATAGGAGAGGTCTAGTGCTGAAACTCCCGAATGTCAGAGTTGTGAAGTAATTTGGACCATTGATAATAGAAGGATGTGTGTCCATAGATCAACGACTATCCAGAAGTTTCAGTATTTGGTGGTATAGGGATGTGCGAGTTCCCCCAAATCTTTGTAATTCAGAGTAAATCCTGGGCATGAATGATGGGTAGAGGACATGTGGGGTTAGATCAGAGAGTCCAAAAACTTGGTACTTTGGATGAACTTGGCCAAGAGTTTTAAAGGTGTGAAAACTCCCGAAGTCATGAATGACGAAGTGAATCACGAAGTGAATCTTAGCTATTGATAGGTAGATGACATGTGGTGCCAAATATGAGAGTTCATAGACTTGGCTCTTCGGGGGAGTCGGGATGTGAGGAGTTGTGAAGTCCAAAACCCCGAAGTAATGGAGGTCGTGGATTCGAGGACTACGTGGAATCTTACTGACCATGAGATCGAAGGGTTGGGAATATATCAGTCAAAGATGATGTGGAATATTGACATCATTCAAGGTGGCGTGGACCCACATTTTGCATGCCATGTGTCACCCAGATATGGATGATTCAGATACCCCTTATGCCTATTAAACCATGAAACATGTCATCCCTATTGAGGACACGTGTCACCCTTCGACCTATCTGTGTGTCAGCTTTTGGTTTGTTCCCACCTAGCCAATGTGGTTGATGATTTGTTTGGGACTTTGGGAGTCTAGATAACTGTAAATGTGTTGAACCTACACATAATAGATCTAGCTAGAAAACACCACACACATTTGCAGAGAGAAATTGAGAAAGAATAAGAAAGAGAGAAAGAATGGAAGAATTCTCATTAATCATAATGAATAATGAATAATTTACACATGATATATGATACATGAGTAACTAATGCACCATAGTGGTGGTCTAGAGTGATTTGGACACACACCAACAGTTATGAGAGTAAACTGCCACCTAGTCTAGTCTCTCAACTAGTTATGGGAGTGAACTGCCACCTAGTCTAGTCTCTCAACCAGTTATGGGAGTGAACTGCCACCTAGTCTTAGTTAACTAGTCTATCAGTCTTCATTTAACTGACTGAAACAGAGTGAACTGGGGAGGATATCAAGGAATCATGAGTAATTCACTAGTCTGGTGATGATCCCAATGTTGCATGGTGATAATCCCAATGTAGCATCTAGACTCCACTCAATTGATCAAACTGAAGTGAAAACTGAAGAGAATATTCTCCCTAAACTTTAGGAGACTAGATAATGACTAATAAACATAGGGAAAACTTTAGGAAAAATAAATTCTAGGTGTGTGTGAAGTACTCCAACACCCCCCCTGAACATCACTATGGTGAAAATAAAGAATGGGTCTCGGCAACGAGACCATGTTAGGTACCTAAATACAAAAGATACACTAAAATAAAGTGAGGAAAGAGGGAAACCCTAATGGGAAAAATAATTCCATTGCCATATTTATTTGGTACAAGCCTCTACATTTGAGTTGAAGAAATTTTTTTGGCTTCCATTCCAAATAGTTATGAGGAGTGAGAAGTATTGTCGGTGAATAATCCATCTTTTTTGCGTTCTTCAATCT
The DNA here is from genome assembly GCA_032191745.1 of Picea mariana. Taxonomy (NCBI): domain Eukaryota; kingdom Viridiplantae; phylum Streptophyta; class Pinopsida; order Pinales; family Pinaceae; genus Picea; species Picea mariana. Next base: position 11,895 of record JASDQU010373751.1, on the reverse strand, counting down.
TCAGTACCTGCAAAAATAATTTGGTGTATCTTTTTCTTAGCAGTCTGATGACTCTGATACCATGTAAATGCATTGAACCTACACATACTATATCTAGCTAGAAAATACCACACACATTTGTAGAGATAAATTGAGAAAGAAGAAGCAAGAGAGAAAAAATGGAAGAATTCTCATTAACTGTAATGAATAATGAATAATTTACACATGATATACGATACACGAGTAACTAATGCACCATAGTGGTGGTATAGAGTGATCTGGACACACATCAAAAGTTACGGGAGTAAACTACCACCTAGTCTAGTCTCTTAGGCAGTTACAAGAGTTAGCTTCCACCTCGTCTGATTTAACTAGTCTATCAGTCTTTAATTAACTAACTGAAACAAAGTGAAGTGAGGAGGAGATCATGGAATCGTGAGTAATGTGCTAGTTTGTTGATGATCCCAAGAAAAATGTGAATTAGTTGGTGATGATCCCAATGTTGCATGCTGATAATCCAAATGTAGCATCTAGACTCCACTCAACTGATCAAACTAAAGTGAAAAATGAAGAGAATATACTCCTAGAGGAATATTCTCCCTAAACTTTAGGAGACTGGATAATGACTAATAAACATAGGGAAAAACTTAAAAAAAATAAATCCTAGGTGTGTATCAAGTACTCCAACAATAACTTTAGGAGTTCAGAATATTCGAGGCATGGTACAATATAGGAACGTTCAACATAAAATGTCGAACATTGATCGTCGAAGGACCAAGGCCACATGGCAAGATTTTGGGACTCCAAGAGTCTGGATAATTTTGGGAGATTGGAAGATTTGGGAATAGTATGGTAAAGGGATGTTCAACATCAATCACTGATCGTCGAACACCGAACATTCAACGATGATCGAACACCAAACGCTAATAGTTGAATGGCCAAGGCCACATGGCAAGTTTTTCGAGACTTTGGGGAATAATAAAAGGGGTGTTCAGTGCTGAACGTCAAAGATCCCAACTAATAACGTCCTAGGTAACTTCGAGAGGCTATAACTTGTAGACCAGAGATCAGATTTTAGTGTGGTGGTGACCGTTAGAAATCTCGTGGCGAGTAGTGGCCAATGGAGATCCCAGAATTAATATTTGAGAGAGTTAGGAAAAACAAAAATCCAATGCCACATCCATAGAAAGGGTATTTATGGTTGGATGTGTTAC
>JASDQU010373750.1:33838-48233 GCA_032191745.1 Picea mariana | reverse complement strand
TTTGAGCACTAATTATGAAGAAGGAATAATTAGTTTCAATCACTTACTTGACGAAAACTAGTAGAATAAAACTGGATGGAAATAATGGAGCCGGGAAGACTAGACGACAACTAGAACTGGCCCAATTCTTTCACATGTTTCCACTTCGACTTACCAATCGAATCGATGAAGGCCCATCCTGAACTGTCGTTAGAACATCGTGTGGTATCGTTGCAAATAGATATATTTATTAGCATGTCCAAAACTAGCAACTTTTACCTAATTGGAAGCTCAGGGGAGGTTAAACCTACAACCAACAATTGGAATGTGGAATAAAAGACATACCCTTCCTTGATCCCACATACATTCTTTTTCTTTAGGGATATTAGCCTTTAGGCCATCTTCTTGAATTCTACAAGCCTTCAACCACAGTTATTGAGGGATTGCAAAAGGACCTCACTTGTTCGCTATTTTTCGATAGCTTATCCATTTCTACCTTCCCCATCAATAGATTCTCCATCGCTAGCTTCTCCATCGCTTCGCCATCACATAGGACGATCACCAAAAGGCATCATTGTTGTATGTTGGAATGGCAAATTGGACAGCTCCAGGCAAACAAAGATCAATCTACTATTGGTGGCTTTTCTCCTGCTTTTGGAACTGCATATGAATTTGTAACGGGATTTGGAACTGAATATGGACTTGAAACTAGAGACTCTACCATTGGATATGAAACTGGAGTTGTGGGTTATCGCCCTGCATATAAATCTGCACTTGTAACTGGTCTAGGTTACTGGTTCGTCCTATCTCAAAGGCTCATTACCTATTGTTTGGATCTGGCTCAATGGTTCATTGGTTGTATCATGAGTTTGTTAGCCTCATTTGGTTCCTTATATAAAGGAATGAGCCCAAAGAGAGGGTAAGGCAGGCCTATGACCAGGTCGCTGAAGTACCACTAATTATTGTAGGGCCCTCCCTTTCCTTTAGGTTTCTTTGTAGAGAGACAAATAAAAACCTTAAAGGACCTTCAGTATTCACTTTGCACCTGACATAGTAACCCCATCCTACCTACTAGATGAGACACCTTCAACACAAACTCGTCAGAAGGAAGTAAGAATAAATCCCACATCACTTGCTGATATAAAAGGGTTGAAATCCTCTGAAATGCTTATTTCCGCAGTAATGCTCATTGGAGAGATCTATCCTAATGCCAGAAAATATATTGGGCACTGTATGGAATTTTAACTTTCTTTCCAACCTCCTCACATGGAGAAGATGGAGTAACTCCACCCTTGGAATGAATTCATTGTACATAAGATACCCAACTTGCATGGTCGTGCCCACTGTGTGAAATGTCCTTGAGCATCATGTCATCTACATCTTGGCTACTCAACATTTTCTTAGAAATCACAGTACATGTGTTCCACATTAATGAAATTTGAAGGATTAGAAAGCAATCGTTAGAGTTTTGACGATTAGGGATTTCATGTTACATAAAGAAAATATTAAGATAAATATTTTCCTACCTATTATAGTTGATTCAGGGATGGTCGAGACGGGTTCTCATGCCACCATGCTGAATGAAAAGGTGGGATTCCCTCCTTGGGCGAGAAGCTCATATAGGTAATAGTGATAACCGACTGATGTATGGTATTACTCCTCCTGAACAGGTCCATGTTGAGATCCTCGAAGCGATCTCTGGTAATGGTGATGAATAATTGTGATTATCAGATAGTTTCGCGTGCAATTCCTAACGACTCGCCTCCCCACACCCTACCTCTCCACTTTTGAACACGTCTTCGTGGAGTCTATCAATTTTTCATCTACGTGGAGTGTATTAAGAGAATGGTTCTACTCTCCTTTAATATACATGTTTTTCAGGACAATGATGCCCCCATTCATTACAATGAATTAAAGATGTGTCTTAAGACATGACATGCCATCTAATGCATAGGTTATTAATCCCTCAAAAACATTTCTTGGCCCAAGAAATTTTCCTGCAAACATTTATTACGACGCTAGGAAGTTTGCAAAATCATTTGAAAATAACAAAACTTAGCAGTTGCTTGGTTTATTAAATAATCTAAAAATTCGGCACAAAACTCAACAGTTACTTAGTTTATTAAATAATATGAAAATTTGGCACAAAACGCAGCAGTTACCTAGTTTATTAAATAATCCAGGAACATATGCTAAAACAAAATAGGGAACTTGGATAAACTCGACAAAACTCATCAAACTTATTGACCCTTACAATTCCAATCAGAGCCAGGGTTGATTATTAATGGGGTTGATAGAGACAAATCCGAGCGAGCATTTCTTTATAACAGTTATTCTCATTTTCAAAATTCGAGATTATATATATATATATATATATATATATATATATATATATATATATATATATAACTTGAATCATCAATCTTCAATAGACTTATGATTTGAATCGATTGGAAGAAAAAGAAAAGCAAGCGACTCAAGAAGTTTTTGCTAGGTAGAGAATCTTGCAGTTTTCCTTCCTGGCATGAATAGGCCGAGCATGACCCATGAAAAACATGTGTGCCCCATTTCTATATAATTCACCCTATTCGATTATTTTCTAAAGATTCGAGCGAAAATAGGAAATAAAGAAATTTAGTTTTCAAACAGATAGATAGAAGCTGGGGCATCCATGTTTTTCTGCACTATTTGGCACTCAACAACAAGGTACAGTATATATGGCATCAAATTCTAGGAAAAATTGTTGTTACAATATTTGGTTTTTTCAAGTTGTTGCAACATAGTTAATGGTGTCAATTTTTGATTGGGAGTTTTGTATTGACTTGTCAGCTTGGAGAGTGGAGTCAACTTGAGAGTACTCACAGAGTAATAAGAAGTCATGTTCTAGTGAAATTCACATAAATAAGGAATCATTGTCACAATGTGAGCTTTATTATATAATGTAGGTTGTGCTCAAAAAAGCTTACTATAACTTCAAATTCTAAAACTATGACTTCATAGCATACTTCATGTGCTTTCTCTTCCTTTGCTTTCTCTTAAGAGCTCTTTTAAAACCACTCACTCTTTTGGCAAGGACTTATTCCTTCGTAACTTCCCTTGTTGTACATGATAATAGTATAATCGTTAATTCAAAATTATTATATTTGGTAATAGTATAATAGTTGTTTGAAAATTATTATAGTTAAAAGTCGTTTGATTATGGTTCATTAAAGTTCAGTGTTCAACTAAGTACATGATTGTAAGTAATTATGATTAATCATCATTAAATATCATGGCCAATTATTTGGCATATGATTAAGATTAATCATCACTTTATAGTTAATTATATTTTAATGTCATTTAATTAATTATATTTTAATATCATTTATTTTAATGGAATATGATTAAGTTATAATTCATTTTTATAGATATAATATGAATTCATTTTCTTAAATGATTAAGTTATTTTATATGATTATGATTGTTTGTACGTGAGTATAATTTTCTATAGTTAACTATGCTTTCATTTGTTTATATTTGAATATGTAAGCTTTCATTTGCTTATATTTGAATATGTAAGCTATAGTTGACTATATTTCATAATTTAATGTATTGAATATATGAATTATAGTTGAGTATATTTACCATATGACTATAATAAACAATGTAGATTATAATTATCTACATTATAATTTAATAAGTTCTTTATTAATCCCTGCTTTTAGGTTTAAATTATAAATAACGTATCAAATCATTAGAGACAATACTCAACTATTTACCATATTAAATTATGACATATTAAATGATACCTTTCGGCGTTCTCAGTCGTGAATTAGCAGCTGTATTAGTCATGTAATACACTCGACTCTTTGCATGGACGTCCTCATGCATGTTGAGCACATGTATCAGGTTTAATACTAAATTGACATGTAATAACTTTTTTTAATAATGCCACGCCTACATCCAAAAGTTAATATCCACAGATTTAAATTTAATCAATTTAAATCGATTTTTATTAAATATAAATCGAATTGCACTTAAAGTGACTTTATTATTAATGATCAGTCTAGTTTCATGAGGTTTATTTATTACAGACAACTTATTTTCTTCTGAATATACACAAATATCTAGTTGATATATGCACTAGCGAGCCTTCTTCCTTCGTGCAACAAATCCAGGAAAACATGTCATTTCTTCTAAACTTCTAAATGTTTAGTGTGTATTTATGAAAAATGCTTGCAATATATATACTAAAAAAGCTCATTGCAGTTGTCCCTTAATATGCAGGGACTAAGTTACTTTGCAACTATCCTTGTTATAATTCAATACGATTGATTGCATTTGGTTAAGTATTGTGACTACCTTCAAGTATCTTTACCATGGTCGACTACATCCCATGTTCAACATGTTGATTACCACGAGCATCATTAACAATGTCAAATATAAAGGACTTATTTGATTATATTGAGCGTGGTTTTGAAAATTACACCAAAAGGCATACACCTATTGACAATGGGCACAATTAATGATCTTTTAACCTTAGTTAACCTTAAACCCTAATCTGATGGATATGCATTGAATATGCTGGCATATTCTTAGTCGTCCTCCAAAATCAATGGGTCAGATTTATTGTTCATAACTTTCTTGCATTTATCAAGACATCCATTAACATGTTTACTTTTTAACATTTACCTAATCACATTAAAAATTTACTATAAGGATATGTAATTGCCACGTTTAAATGATTAAGTAAGATTAAACCATGCAGCCAAACGTTTCATATTACCACAAACGGATAACAAATTACCACAGACATTTTATGGCACGCCTTCTCAGCCAATACCTTTCGGTGTTCTCAGCCGCGAGTTAGCGACTGTGCTAGTAATTACTACTATTGATATTGGTGATTATGCTTACCATACCATGTTTGATTATGTAACTATATTTCACCTTGGGTCTCTATATTGTATTCTATATTGTATTGTTGTTGGTTCTCTATATTGTTGTTTTGTTTTGGTTAATGAATAATAATCATAGTAAAATAGAATAGTATGAATAATTTTTTATATAAATACAAATATATATATAATAATAAATAATATGTTATTAATGGAATAAAATCCAAATGTCATAATGAATGCTTTAGTTGTAGTAATTTTATTTAACTATTTCATACATATCCAAAGTCATATATAGAAGTCTTAGATTATTCTTATAAATTTATTGGTTATTTAATTCAATGCATAATTAACTCATTGCAACATATTTAACTCTCTAAGTACCTTTTTAAAGGATGGGGTATCAAAATTTATTTTCTCCTCAATTATCTTGAAACCTTTTCTGTAGAGAACGATTGTCTTTTGCTCGTTAAGTGATTTCGAATGGCGATTATCATGCTCAAAACCGAGTTTTGGAACAAAAGTTACAGACCCTTAATGTTTTGGGGTCCTCACTCACCATATCCACTTCATTTCCACATGGCATCCACATTGCTCTCTATCACTTGCGTCGTCTGACATGGCATTAGCGTGGAGCCTTCCAAGTGGTGTATCGAGCCCTTTCCCTATCAGACCTTTGAAATCGACAGTTTCCATTTGATCATGTATATTCTTCGATCAATGGCCTAGATCTTCTCTCAAATTCATTCCGTCGAATTGCATATCCTCTAGACTCGCAACCCACCCCAACTGACCCACTCCGATGGACGGTGAAGATCTAGTCCTTATTATTATGTCAATGGTTGAGATCGAAGGAAACACCTTAAAGGTATTTCCATCGACATGGGCCTGCTCTCATCCTGTCAACAAATCGACTATTGACATGTGTCATCTCGTAGGATACCTTAACTGCCACTTGACATTACACGTGGCCTAGCCACCTAATGTGGGATGTGGTAGACATAAACCAACACAGATTTCTGCCTCAAAATCCTGATTCAACATGTGGCACAACACCTACCTATCACGTGGACCAATCATTGTGTGACACATCATCATTGGGAATAAAGTTCTCCACTTAGATGTTGACACTACTTTATTGAGCATTGGTTTGGGTCATGTCATTGGCATGTATCCTCCTCTACTCAAAGGATTATAACTAAAATCAACAGCTAGGATTTTATCTTTCTTTCTCACTGATTTATGGTCTAGATCATCCCTCGGAGTACCTCTGGTTGAATTCTAGCCTCCCTGGATCCAATGACTATCATCGACCAAGGTTACTTTCCAAGTGATTGACGACCCTTTCTCTCTCTTTGAGGTCTCTCATCATAGTGCCTCTCTGCAACTCACTTCAACTAGTGCCCCTCCGAAGAATGATATAGATCTTCCCAACCTATAGATTTGATGGTTAATATTAAAGAACATATCCCCCAACTTCAAACAGATAGGGGCTCATGCCCAGTCCTCTCTACAAATTACAAGATGACGTGTGTCAACCTCTGGGACACACTGGCACCCCTCATTAGCTTGATGTCACCGTGACATTACTCACCCTTTTTCTCTGTTTGATCTTGCCCCCATTCCAATCAAAGGTCAAGATCATCTCTTGGAGTCCCTGCCATCGGAGCACACTCATTCCAATGACTCAAACCACTCCAAAAGACCACTCTGATGGATGATGTAAATCTAATCACAACACCACAGTCAATGGCTGAGATTTAGGGAAACCAATTAGAGGATTTCTCACCTAATGGGCCCACTTTTGTTCCACCTACCAATTAGCTATCGACGCATGTCTCCTCTCAAGACATGTTAGCTACCAAATTGGCATCCTTTTCAGCATGACATCATCGTCTCTTTCTCTATACCTAAGAAATATCTCCTCCGACGGGAGTCTAAGATTTATTTTTGGCTTTTCACCGATATATGGTCTAGATCTACTCTTAGGGTCTCCTCCAATGGACTTGTCTATCGGCCCCACATTCGGCCACTCTAATAAATGGTAGAAATCTATCCACCTACAAATCCAACGGTCGATGACTAAGGTGACCCTCTAAAGGCCTGAGTCCAATAGGGGCCCATCCTTGACCCTTTAAAAAATTAGGTACCTTCCATTCACTCTCAGTTGTCTTTCAATTAGTGGGGATTAGAACAAATAGGAACTATCACAAATGTTTACAACCCCCAAATCCTAAAGGATAACTTGAATTTGTGAATTGTCTTCATACCCCAGCTCCTTTTGTTTCCCATAACCCATGGATCATAGGAGGCGATTTCAATACGATATCTTCACTCTTAGAAAAGAAAGGGGGAATCAATCGCCTGGAAAAAGGTTAAGATAGATTCAAGGAAACTCTTCAACATCTCAATCTGGTTGACTAGGATATAGTGAATGGGTTTTCTATGTGGAACAATCACAACAAGGGTCCCAACCAAATTACTTCTCGTTTAGATTGGTTATTTGTTTCATAATCCCATCTTCGCCTCAATTATGCTCTCGAGCCCTTGACCCTACCTTATTTGGACTCAGACCATTGGTCGGTCTGCCTAAACATAGATATCCAACCAATCCCAAAGAACATGACCTTCCTTTTTTAATCCTTTTGGCTATCCATCCATTCTCTCTAGGAAAATTTTGAGAGTTGGTGGAATTCAACAACCATAAATTCAAGATCTCCAATGTATCGCCTACATCAATGCCTGAAAAATTTAAAACATCAAATCTGAATTTAGAAACAAACTCTGTTCAAAATAAAAGTTGTTAGAGAAAATGAAACAGATTCAATAAGAAATGATCACCCAAGGCCGATTAGATAACCTCATAAAGTAGGAGATAAATTTTCAAGACCAAATCTCCACCTAAGAACACCAAGAGGAATAGTTATGGCACTAAAAATCGAGAATTCAATGGTTAAAAGAAGGAGAAAAGAAAACAAAGTTTTTCCATGACTGAAAGTTACAACATCATCACTCCAATCAAAGTACTTTGACAAGAGACTCTTAAGGAAACAAACTAAGCCATCACAAAGACATGAAGACAAAGATAGTTCAATACTACAATGATATGATGAAAGAACCAAAACACGATAGGAAATTAACCATCATTGAAATTTTTAAACACATCTTAAATTTTATAACCAAAGAGACAAATGCAGCCTTGATGAGAGTGATATCACTTGAGGAGGTCGAACAGGTAGTCATGGATATTTCTAAAGGTAAATCTCCAGGCCTAGATGGTTTTATAATTTAATTTTTTCATGTATGTTGGTCTGTGATAAAATAGGATGTATGGGAAGTTGTGGAAGACTCCATAAAATTCCTCAAAGTTCTTATAGCCTTAAGTTATACCTTACTATCCCTAATCCCTATGTAGGATAAGGTAGAATATCTGAGAAGATTTACACCTATATCTCTTTACAACGTAATCTATAAAATATTTTCCAAAGTGATAGAAAATTGTCTTAATCCCCTTCTCCCTCTCCCAATTTTCCAGGAACAATCGGGCTTTGTGGAAGGCAGACAAATCCTCGATATTATAATATTGGTGCAAGAGTATATCCACTCCATTAATTCTTCTAGAAAGTCGGGTTTACTGATTAAATTGGATTTGGCCAAAGCTTATGACAACATTAGTTAGGATTACATGTGAAGCATCCTTTAGGGATTCGGTTTCTCCCCGTTCTGGATCAAATGTATCATGTCCTTGATCTCTTCAAATTTCTTCTCCTTCTTGCTAAATGGCTCGCCGACCTCCACCTTTTCCCCATCCCATACAATTGTCCAAGGTGACCCCCTTTCCCCATTCCTTTTTATCATCATGGTGGAAGGGCTTGATAGATCAATCCAATCAACAATGGCTCAAGGGAAATGTTAAGGACTCAACACCATGGAAAAGAGAAATCAACAATGCATCAACACTTTGTGGATGACACAATGCTAATGGAAACTCCTACCTTAATAAAAATTCTTCAAATAAAACAAGTGTTAAAGGAATTTTCGGAAGCTTCAGGAATGAAAATCAACAAATGAAAGTACAAGTTGTTATTCTTCAACACTCCCCCAATAATGAAGACATTCCTAGCTGAAACCCTAGGCTTCTCCTACAATTCTCTTCCAAAGAAGTATCTAGGAGTCCCATTGGTCAGCACTTCTCTCAAAAAAGTTGCTTGGGAATAATTAATAGCTAAGATCAACAAAGAAATGGATAATTGGGCCTTTAGATCCTTGAATCTAGCAGTTAGTCTGATATCAGTAAAATCAGTCCTCCAGACTATACCCATTTATCGCTTCTCCACCATTGCGGCCCCAAAATTATTCCTTAGAGGGATAATAAACATCTAAAGATCATTTCTCTAGGGAATCTCAAAGGACAAGAAAAAATGGGCCCTTGTATCAAGGGATACGATATGAAAACCAAAATGGACAGGAGATTTGAAACTAATGGGTACAACGCTAGGAGCCAAGTTATGGTAGAATTGGATAAAAAACAAGAATGATCAATGGGATCACCTCTTGAAAGATAAATATGCAAAGTAAGAACAAGAATAAATCTTGACAAGAATGCAAATAGCTCTGCAGGGCTCACCAATTTGGAATATGGCTTGGCCAAGCCGTAGTCTGGTCCAACAATATTTTTTTGGGAAATATGAAATGGAAAGTAATCCCTTTTCTAGGAAGATGTGTGGAAGTAGAGACTGAGATGGGAAGACCAAGATCAAATGAAAAGAATAAAGGAAGAAATGTTAAGACAGGGGAAAACCAGAATATCCCACTACTCGACCCAGGGAGATGAGCACGATAAATGGCGTAAATTGATTCCTAAGGAAGAATGAAAGGGTACCCAAAATCAAGAGCTGACATGGGTTTTTTCCATTTGGAGGGACTTAACAACCATAAATATATGAGTCTATGAGGATTCAAATAAGATTCATTGGGGATGGACGATGAAGGGATACTTCTTAGTCAAAGAGGCTTACTAGTTGGTAGTTGGTTACCAAAATATTCCAAAGTTGAAAATTTGGAAACAAATATGGAAGAAAAAAATCTGGGCAAAAGTCTCTATTTTCCTTTGGTTGTTGATCCAGAAAAAGACTCTCACCTAGGACAATCTCCATAAACGAGGCTTCATCATCCCCTCTCATTGTATGCTATGCCAAGTACAATAAGAAACAAATGAACACATGTTTAACTCCTCCCCTTTTGTTGACTATCTATGGGAACAAAGAAAGGCCTTCTTTAGAAGAAGGGGTTGCAATCGAGGATCGATCCTCTCAACCTTCGTAGAATGGCCTATATCCATTAACCAAAATCCTATTATCAATAACAAATACTTGTGCACGGGTCTCTCAAACTCTAGTGAAACCAAAGGTCTTGGCTTCCGTAACTTAGTGACATCCTCCCCAAGGATTCATTAAACTAAACTTCTATGGGGCGTCCAAAGGCAATCTGAGTTAGGTGGGTATGGGGGGTGTATTTCACAACAACAAAGATCATACCCTCAAAACATATGCACGAAAATTAGGAATTACAAGCAACAATGCAGTGAAGCTCCTAGATTTGGAAGAAGCACTTATCATCGCCAAGTAAAATGGTTATAACCAAATTATATTTGAGGGGGAATCCCTCCTCATTATAGATATGTTAAAGTGACTACACCCAGGAGCCCCTCTTTCTAAAGTAGTTTTTAGATGGTGGCTCGAAACAACATTAGAGAGGGTCCTAGAGTTAATGCAAACCATATCAGTCATCATCCCCAACCACATGAAGAGGTCAATGAACAACCTAACAGATTGGCTATCCAATGAAGTAATCCAACTCAGGAGTGCCATATGGGAAGTGGCATGGGACCCTACCTCCATTAACAAGATGGCCTCCACCTATCAGGATCTGGCTAGGAAATGTTAGACACACCTATATGGGGTGTCAAGAGAGAGAAGTGTTGCGATTCTGGACCCTAAGATAGATAGGATGGAGGAACCAAGGCATACTAATAATGCCCCTAGATGGAAATTACCTTACAGGGGGGATGAGACGTCGATTGCAAGTACGAGCGAGGGTGGAAGGATATTTTACCCCAGTTGTCCTAAAGAGATAATATTTGTGAGGACTAGATATCTCGTAGAGTACAAGGATTTAATTAACGTAGACAATAGCCTTACCACACCTCATCCTGAACTTGACATCTTAGCTACTGAATTAAATGAAGAGGGAGTCTTGATCCCTTCTCTTGAGATCTCACATGATGTAATCAAGAAGCCATCACATGGAAACAAATGCCAAAGGCATATGATGGAAGTGGGATGGATCCATAGCCATAATATACTTAAATGAAAATTAATAGGGAAACAAGGAAGGACCTATTTTCTTATCGTTCGATGGAAAGAGGCATTGGAAAACCAAAATCGGTGAAGTATGCAGGGTGGTGCAGTATCAAATCCTTGCAGAAGAAGTTAGGGAAAGTGGAAAGTCATAGAGATATCCAAACAGAAGGGGGGGATGAGATCCTCCCACATATGAATCAATTTTGTTCTTGGCCTAGATTGTGAAGGGGGTGTTTGGTTGCAATGGAACCATGAATGGGTTATCTCCATGGTTATCGTCGAGGAAGGCACTCTCATCCAGGATCATCCTCTCGTCATCCCCAACCTAAAGTTTCGTCCTCTTGAATCCATCACGAAGCTTTCTCTGCAGCCCATTCCTACTTTACCTCAATTCTAGCATAGTTTCAAGACCATCTGGAGGAAGCAGAGACAACTATACAACAAGAAAGAACCATGAAAATAGAGCAGGAAGTGGTAGAATTAATAATTCATTGGGTTCTATATTTGGGAACATCAAGGGAAAGAGACACAAAGTACTAGAAGACACTGGAACTCTACTGTAACATTATAACCTCTTAGGTCAAATTTTAGAGACAAGGGAAGAGGCCCAAAGCACAATGCAACTCCAGTTGGATGGTATTCACCTCATAATGCACAAAGTATTGGTATGTATTCTTCTGACAACCTCACCAATGACTCCCTCATCTCTACACAACACAGAGAATTCTTCCGCAAACCAAACTCAAGACCAATTGGTTATGCCACCTGATCCTTGACTCTTGCTTTTAGTTTCCAATTTTCTTTTTTGTTGGTTATGAATTACCTTAGAAGATTCTAGCTAAAGGCCACTAATAAGAAAGAAGTAGGAATTTTTTTTTGTCTTTTTAAACAAAAATCTATGTATAAAAACAATGGTTACATTGTATGATTTGATAAACTATTGCTCTAATTCCCCAAGTGGCAGACCAATAGTAAAGGAAGATGGTTTGTATGATTTTTTTTTATATTTCAATAAAATTCTAAATACCATGAACTGACAAAAAAATTAAATATTTAAACAACAGTACCTCTGCCATGTAAACAATCATGATGAGTGTGACATTTTAGTCCAAACAATGTAGTGGGTTAGGACACTTACAAATTGAAGAAATAAACCTTGAACGTAAAATTAGTTTATTTTGTTTATAAATTTTCAGTAAAGAAATTGTTTTTCATATTTAATAAACTTTGAACGTAAAATTAGTTTATTTTGTTTATAAATTTTGAGTAAAGAATTTGTTTTTCATATTTGTTTAGCAACTTAAAGTATTTTTTATTTATTTAATGTTATCCCTTTCTTCTTGCCGTGACTATTATTCTCCACTTTTAAATGAGAGATTCAAACATTCTCTATTTCGGCATGTTATAAAATCAACTCCATCCTTTAAATTATTTGCAAATAGTAAAAATATTAATTATTAATGAAATTGAACCATTTAAAAATATTAATGATAAATATAATATTAATGATAAATATAAAAAATGGGAAAAATGTTATTGTTATAATGGGAAAAATGTTATTGTTATAATAGTTTATGTACATAGACATGTTTTAAAATCAACTCCATCCTTTAAATTATTTGCAAATAGTAAAAATATTAATTATTAATGAAATTTAACTATTTAAAAATAATAATGATAAATATAAAAAATGTGAAAAATGTTATTGTTATAATAGTTTATGTACATAGAGTCGAATTTAAGGAGCATGAAAATTATTTTGGTTATTTACAACATCTTTGAAGAGTTTGGGAACTGATTGGGAACACCCTCAATTGGTTGGGAACTCTTTTGGAAACTTGGGAGCTTTTGGGGAGCTTCAACATCAAAGAAATGGGAGCTTGGAAACCCCTTTGAAGAGCTTTGAATTATAATTATATTAAATTAAAATGTAAATATAATTATTCCATTATTAAGAATACATAATTTCTTACCAATATTTTCATTATATTTATTCAAAATATCACTATAAAGCTAAGACTAAACTACAATTAAATATTATTTCAAAGATTAGTTAAGTAAAAAACTTAATAATACTCACTTTGTAGTTGTGAATATGCAAAACTTTTAATGCATATATGTTTTCCTTCAAGCCCAAATTAAACATGAAAGTCTAATAAATCAATACCCTATCCACAATAAGAATTTGCTCCACTATGTAGTTGATATCAACCAACCATATCATTTACTTTTATTGTATCTTCATATTAGAAAAGTAGTACTATTCTATTTTTTCCAATAAAAAAAAAATAAAGCTTCAAACTTACAAAGATGTTTAAAGTATATATATGTAAAGTTTAATTTTAAAAATATGTTAAAATTGTATATATGTATTTTCAATTTTGTTTATCATTTTCTAATGAAATATTTATGGATATTAAAGTTTTAGTATTGTATTAAATATATTCATGTAATTATTAGCACAAATTAAATTAGCAATTTTAATATTGTAGTTGTTGCAATAGGAGGAACATTATTTGATTCACTTTCAAATTTATTAAAATAGGAGAAACATTGTTAGATTAATCTTCAATTTTATTGAAATAAGATTTTAAATGTATTCTAAAATATTTTTTATATTTTTTTAATATATAATATTTAATATAACTTCTATATAAATTAAAAAGTTTGATTTGATTTGAGGATATTTAAATTGAATAAATTATTTGAAAATAGTGAAAAATATTAAATATTAATCATTTAAATTATTTTAAAAACTGATTTTAAATATAAAAAAAATGAAGAAAATTATTAAACTATTATTATAACTATTTACACAAAGATATAATGAAATATATATATATATATATATATATATATATATATATATATATATATATATATACAAAAAACAAATTACATATCTCCCACCATCTTGCAGTGTAAAAAGTACCTTTTAGTTTAACTAGATTATATATATAATAATAATAATAAAATAATAATAATAATAATCTATTTTTAAGGTCACGGCCAAGCCAGCACGCTAAATTGGTGTATGAGACCCCCTTGTTTGTGGGATAAGGGACCCCCCTCCGCCCAGTAATTTGAGTGGTAAAGCCTACAAAGGTATACATACCCTACCCCCCTTTGGATTTGAACATGTGACCTCTTAAGAGGAAACACATGTTCTTAACCATT
>JASDQU010373749.1:32149-44355 GCA_032191745.1 Picea mariana | reverse complement strand
AGAACAGTGTCTCAACTATAGCAATTGTGTCGCAAAGTCTCTTAAAGTCACATATATATAGATAAAATAGTCAACTAGCCGTTAACACCGACCAATGAGATAGGCAAAATTTTCGTCGCTATTGCCATGAAAGTTAGTCGCTATAGCGATGCAAATCCCGACTAGATTTAAATAATATTTTAGTCGATATTGCGATGAACTTTCATGGCAATATCGACGAAAATCCCACCCTATTTAAAAAAAATATGAAACTAGTTGAAGCATGGAAATTTTTCGTGGAATAATCCGCCCATATGTAGTAGTGTCATGACTGAATTCATAACTTACCATTTGTTGTTGTAATCCCTCCTATTGTTAATGAACCAGTGTGCCATGATTTTCCAAGTTTTGATGACTATGAGGATGTTTTCCCTGAACAACAAGTTGTCCCAGCTATTGTACTAATCCCCTCAACCATTAATAGTGAAATGGTCATTGATTCACCTTTGTATGATCATTATGAATATTATTTCCATGAACAGTCTATTGAAGACCTTATATCAGAGAATTACCCTTCCCATCAAAGCAACAATAGCCTATTTCAACCTTCATGTCATATTTTTGTTACTGAAAAAGAAGAAAAAGATGATAATCTAAGTTTAGAAGGTGAAAAACTGAGAAATTGGGACCATAAGACAAGCTATGATGAATATCCTTCAAAATCAAAAGATAAGATAGAAGAATGTAGTTTCCCAAGCGCTTCTAATTGTGATGAACTTCTCTATAAACCCCCTATTCCTCTTGAAGACACAAGCTCAGTTTCATCAAGAAACCAAGATCAAATGCCATGTGATCAAATGAGAGAGGTTGAAATTAAAGAAAAACAAACATCACTAAGCCTTTTTCCTAATACACCTCATGACCAGGAGTCGACCAAGGCCATATACATTGAGGATGAATCAGAAAATTAGCAATCCATGCAACAACCAAGCACGTGGAGGAAGGAGCTAATGCAATACTTTTCCTTTTTACAAAAAGTAATGTCACAGGGGAAAGTATTGATGATGTTTTTCAGGATCCATTTGCAGCCTGTCTGCAAGCAGAAAGTGGGCCTAGGCTCATTGATTTCTTCAATGGAAGGTGTATTTCCAAATGTTTCTTTGACGTGCCTTTAAGTAGGAATTATCTATGGTTCTTAAGGAAGCACATTTCAAAGCTTCAAACAGTTGAAAAAATGATGAAATGTCTTCATTGGTTGTTTCATGTAACTTGAATGCTTCATTTTCCCAATAATTAGAGTAGGTGTGTGCAATAAGCTTGTTGGACAAGCATCGTTTTCATCATTTTTGTTAGTTTTAGTTTTCACTTGCATTTAGTTTTAGTTGAAGGTCACAGATCAAAGCAGATTGTAGAGGTTAAAGGTTGGGAGTAGCCCTAGGATAAGGCACTGAAACTACAAGAATTCTTAGAACCTCACAGGGAGGACTCTATTCCCCATGGAGCCTATGTTAGCACAAGATTGGTTTATTCCTCAGCTTTGCATAAGTCCTTCATTATTCATTTTGGCAAATGAATATAATTTTTATGGGATATTTTATTTATTCTGGAGAAAATTAAAATTATATTGGGTTATGCCCAATCTCCAAGTTCAAGCATTAATCGACATCTCAAGAAAACATTAGCCAAAGACACAGGCCAATGCCAACATATCAATCAAGTTATACACAAAGCGTCAAGAGAGAGACCATCATTCAAATTTAAGGTGCCAAGTGTCAAGACCAAGCATTGACAACACTCTCACAAGGTTCCAAGCATCAAAATCACCCATGGGAAGTGTTTACAATTCTCAATGGTTGCTACTGCTATAAGTAATCGTTCTCCTTTTTATCTCAATTATTTTGATGGATGGTGCTAAGAAATTTGCAGAGTTTTCATAGAATTTATGCTACCCAATTGCACGCAAACACACAAGCGGACGCTACCGAAATTCTAGCAGAAACTAAATTGTGCAGAGTTATTTTGCAAGGACGCTTCTGCCAGTTTTGAGTGACTAACTTAAAACTTGGATTGGGAACAATTGAGAAGGTATTTTTGAAAACTAGAGGAGGTTTTTGTTCATAACATTCCAAATAACAAAAATCTCTATCATTTTTTCAAAATTTGTTATGGTTTGAGCTATATTATACATAGAAGTGGCGCTACCAACTATTTTACGGCGACGCTACTGAATTTCCTGTAGCGGTCACGGATTTGATATTCACCTTGTTGGGAGGTTACCACCTGTCAAGGAGGATTTGAATGGCTTCTCAAGGATCAATTATATGTAAAGGACACCTGCACCTAGGATTTATCTCCATCAAAGGCCTCATGCAATGAGGTGCAAACAATTTATTAATGAATTCCAACAAATTCCTGAAAATTAGCAGTTTGTTGGATTTTTGTCTCTTTGATTGTTGCCACCTATCTCCAAGGCTTAGATTTCAATGGAGGAGATGGGATTCGACCTCCTAAGGTTATTTGGATGATATTTACTATTTAAGTAAGGAGAGGTCTTTTGGAGAAAGGGATTCATGAGCCAAGAGAGGCTAGAGAGAGTAGGAGCAGGCAGTTTTCATGTGTGTGTTCATTTGTAAGCTTGTGGGAATTTTATGATTGTAAGCATTACTGCTATTGGAGACTCATAAGAGATGTGATTTTAGATTGTAATTATTTTGTTTATATATCTTTTTATTTGAATATATTTCATGTTTGAGGATCAAAGGTTGTCAATCATTTATGGATCCCTAAGCAGCAGAGGATCTGTTGTATTTTTCCCATCAATCATTGTTTATATTCAAGTATTTGTTGATTTATTAAATTGAGAGGATCTCTATTTAATGAAAATTCTATCTTATGCTTTCCTTCTTCATTCTTCCACCTATCATCATATAATATTGTTTATGTTAAGCATATTTTGTGCCTTCAATGAGTAGGATGTTTGTGACTCCATTGCCCATTGGTGTAGCCTATTGATCTACAGTTTATTTCCCTCTCCCTTTCTTTCTCCATATTGTTGATCCACCTATTCAAAACCAAAATTATCTTTTACATTATGCTGGGTGTTGAGCTTACACTTTAGAATTCAAAGTGTGACTTTTAGTGATAACAATTTCCACTTTACCAAATACTCAAAATATGTTTTCCTCCTTGTATTCTTACCAATCCTTTGATCTATGATCTTTTCCATCTATGGATTTCATGTTATAGGCATTTGCTTGCCCCACTGGATCTCTTTATGATCTTCTAATCCTTTGGTTTCATCTTCCCTATAAGGATATAGGTCTGAAATTTTGAATATGGGTGATATTCCCACGTCCTCTGGCAGCTCTATCTCATAAGAATTGGCCTCGAATTTCCTTAGGATCCTGCATGGTCCTATCTTCTTCAACTTTAGTTTGTTATCTGTTCTCCTTGGGAACCTTTCATTCCTGATATGTGATAGAACTTGATCTCCCACTTAAAATTGAAGTTCTCCCCTATGTTTATCAACTCTGCATTTATATTCTATGTTGTTGTTTTGAAACTTCTCTTTGATCTGATTATGAAGCTTCTGCATTTCTCCAATGAAGTCTTCTTCTCCAACACTTCTGAATTCATTCTGATCCAAATATCTCAACTCTGATACTCCTCTTGGATGCATTCCATATACTATCTAGAATGGGCTCTTTCATGTACTTATTTTGGTGAGTCATTTAATGCAAACTCTGCTTGTGATAGAATTTGATCCCACTAGCTATGACATTTAGTGACTGGACTCCTCAACAAATTTCCTAAACTTTGATTTACCACCACAATCTACCCATCTATTTGAGGGTGATATGTTGAACTAAAGTATATTTTCGTCCCCAGTTTCTTCTACAATGTCCTCCATAAATGACCAACAAATTTAGTGTCCCTATCTAAGACAATACTCTTGGGAAACCCATGAAGTCTCACAACTTCCTTGAAAAATAAATTTGCAATGTGTGTTGCATCATTAGTTTTCTGGCATGGGATAAAGTGTGCCATCTTTGAGAATATATCAACTACAACAAATATGGAATCGCTTCCCCTTTGTGTCCTTGTAAATCCCAACACGAAATACATTGTTATTGCATCCCAAGGCCTATCTGGAATAGGCAATGGTTGATATAACCCAGCATTTTGTCTCTTTCCTTTTGCATACTGGAAAATCTTACATATGTTTACAAATTTGTTCACCTATGCCCTCATACTTGGCCATTAGTATGAAATATTCAACTATGAAAATGTCTTATCATGGCCAAAATGTCCTGCTAGACCTCCACTATGTTTTTCCTTCAACAGATTTTCTCTCATCGAACACTTTGGTATGCACAATTGGCTACCTATAAACAAAAATCCATCTTGAATCATATAATTTTTCCACCGGATTATGTCTTCGAGCATAGGATTTTCACGTGCTTCATATGCCTCTTTAAAATCTGGGTCATCATAATACATCTCCTTAAGGTGCTCGAACCCTAAGGTTTTCACTTGAAATTTCTATAGAATTAGACATCTCTTTCTCAATGCATCAGCAACTTTGTTAGAATTACTAGAAATATGTTTAATGACAAAAGTGCAAATTTTCATAAACTCTATCCACTTAGCATGTATTTGATTTAACTTCTCCTGTCTGGTTATGAATTGTAAAGCCTAATTATCACTATACAAAACAAACTATTTTGTAACAAGGTAGTGCCTCCATTTCTTCAAGGCTTGAATTATTGCATAAAATTATTTATCATATGTGGATTACTTCCTATATGTATCATTCACCTTCTCATTGAAATATGCAACATGCCTATTATCTTGGCTTAATACTACTCCAATTGATACTCCACTAGCATCACATCGTACTTGAAATGTCTTCCCAAAATCTGGCAAGACCATAATCGATTGTTCTGTTATCTTATCCTTTAATATCCTGAAACATTTCTCAGCTTCTTCTTTCCACTTGAAAGACTTGTGCCTTCACCGTATCTAATATTGGTGCACAAATTCCACTGAAATTTCTATTGAACTTCCAATAGAAACTTGCTAATCCATGGAAGCTTCTCACCTCAAATATGCTCTTGGGCGATGGAATTCTCTAATTGCTCTCACCTTCTCTAGATCCATCTTCAATTCATTTGAAGATATCACAAAACCCAAGTAAATGAGATCTGTCTTCATAAAATATGATTTCTTCAGATTTATCAATAGCTTCTCCTGCTATAATACTCTCATCACTAATGCTAAATGCTTCAATTTCTCTTCTTCAGTTTTACTGAAGACTAATATATCATCCAGATATACAATCACAAACTTACCAATAAAATATTTCAATACCTCGTTCATCAACCTCATAAAATTAATTGGGGCATTTTTCAAGCCAAATGGCATAATAAGCCACTCATACAACCCTTTGTTTGTTTTGAAGGTTGTTTTCCACTCATCGCCTTCTCTCATCCTTATCTGGTGATATCCACTTTTCAGTTCTATTTTTGAAAAATAATTTTCTCCACTCAAGCAATCCATTAAGTCATCCATCTTTGGCAAAGGAAATATGTACCTAATGGTGATTTTTTTTATGGCTCTTGATTTTGTACACATTCTCCATCCTCCATCCTTTTTCAGACTCAACACAGTTGGTACTACACATGGACTCAATATTTCCATGACCAAACCCTTGTCCATCAAATCCTAGACTTGTCTCTTTACCTCCTCATTCTCTTGAGGTGTCAATATGTACGCTGCTTTGTTCGGCAGACTCACTCCTAGTATAAGATCAATGTGATGGTTGATACTCCTAATGGGTGGAAATGAGCTAGGTAACTCATCCACTACTATGTCAACAAAATTTTCTAATAGCTCATGAATTTATTCAAGAAGATCATCCATATAAGTACTTGTAAGGACAACTATGGGTTTTCTCACCATAGCAAATTGCATCTCATGTTCCTTCTTAACTTCACTCAGGATTTCCTTCCCATTCATCAGAAGTATACTTGTGTTGGCTTCTTCCTTTACTTTATTTTCCTCTATTTGAAGTGACATGTGTGTCCTACCATTATTCTTCAAAGTATAAGTATTTTTTCTCCCATCATGAATGACATTTATGTCAAACTGCCATGGTCTCCCCAATAAGACATGACATACATCCATGGGAATCACATCACACAAAATATCATCTCTATATCCTCCTATCTTAAATTCAACTAGGAATTTTTTAGTTACCATTACCTGGTGTCCTTTATGCAACCATGAGACTCTATACAAATTCAAATATGTAGCTGTCTCCAACTCCAACTCCAATTTCTCCATGATTTCTATGGATACCAAGTTATTAGTTCTCCCACTGTAAATTATCACCTTGCATACCCTGTCTTTAGTCTTGCAAGAATTCATGAACAAATTGTTCCTCTGCACTAGTTTTCCCACTTCTTGCTCAGGCTTCAAGAGAACCTTCATCATCATCAAGGATCTCCCATCTTTTGCACCTTCTTCCTCAACATTCTGCTTCAGCTCTTCCAAAATGTGAGCTTCACCTCATCCTTCTTTCTTTCTCTTGGGAAATTCCTAAGTGTTACAGAGAAATACCCTTGCAGACAAGTGGATTCTCTCTTGGATACTAGACCCCTATGACCAAGAAAGAAAATGCTAATATGGACACTAACATTCCTTTTAGATCTAATTAATCTAATGTATGAAGAGGAAGAAGAAAAATGTACCTTTTTAATGGAATTTTTCCTCGCACAATCTAGGTTGAGCTTCGATCCTAAGCTCCTCAATATGTCATGTAGAACAAACAAAGATACAACACACTTCCTATTCTACTAAGATTAGCTCAAAAATAGATCTATCTACTAGAGACAAGTTCATGAAATGTACGCAAAATTTAAAGGAAACAGGACAAACATATATTTATATTAATGAGAAAAAAGTGGTGCTTACAGCCATGGATGTAGTGCAATAGCTTCACCAAGCTCCCTTTGTCCAGACCCTTGCTAAAATAATCTACACAGAATGTTGATGCTTCAATGATATCTCCCTTATGAGATCATAAGTTTGATACTTCACAATTTCCCCCCTTTCACCATGAAGAGGACTCCTTATATAGGCTTGGAGAGGACTAACCACTTAATATATCCTTGGGATAAGTTGAGGATTTTTCTCCTTTAATTGTGGATCTTCCCTAAGATCAAGCTTCGACCTCATATCTGAACCCAACCAACTCCAGATATGAAGGGATTCTTCCCTGATTTCTCTCAACAATCCAAAGATTCGCTCAAAAAAGGTTAGTGCTCCCTTAGAATGGAGCACAGAGTGTTGGAACGCTCCCCCAAAGGAGGTCACAGAGCATTGGCACTCCCTGACAGTGTATAAGGGAGCATTGTCTTCCAAAATTGATTTTTTAGGGGTTTTCTCAGTGGCAAAATATTTTCACTTTTTGTCAAATGAATTCTCCTCTTCATAACCAATCTTTTGAGGTATCTTGTAAGTGCTCTTGATAATGTCCTCCAAGACACAACATGGACAGGACAACAGTATGATATTTGTGACACTTGTAGGAGAAATGTGACACTTGTGACATTGGTAATGACAACACTAGGTCATCATCCTAATGAGTAATTTTGATGTATAACAGATTGCCCCCCAAAGTGTGAAGTTAGAATATGAGAACTGATGACTGAAGTAATTTGTAGACTTGTTAAAGAAAGGGTACAAACTTAGAGAACCTGATAGAAGCTGCACACAACCATCAAACAAATGTTATGACATGTTTCAAACCCAAGGAAAACATACCTATGCTTGAGTGATAAAGACTTTCAAGGTATGGTTGCCATAAAATACACTGCGGATCCATAATTATACTGATAAAAAGGTATAGCCACTAAAGATACAATGTGGATATATACTCCTATGACCTAAACTGATCGTAGCCATGAAGAATACATAGTGGATCTATGAGACGACAAGACATAGCCACGACCAATACAAAGTGGATATATGCAAAAGTATATGTGTCAATGTTCAGAAGAAACTCTGTCACAACCTGGGAAAGCACATATAAGAGTGATGACTCAACCTAGGGTCTTTGTACTGATCCTGATGTAGTATGAATCTAACCATGTGAATACATGTCCTGATGTCAAACATGGCAAAAACCACTTGATTACCGGTCAATGAGGTAAATCGTTAACAAGCACGAGGGAAATCACCATTGATGTCAATGATTCCCAAGTTACTCTAGTACATTCCAACAAATTTGAATGGATGAGTTGAATTCGAACATCCGTGGAATCATCTGATCAGAGGTCAGTGATGTAAAGCCACTGTCGGATGCAAAGATTCCTACCATTGAGGCATGCAGGTCCCAAGTTACTAACTGGTTTCTAAGTCTAGCTCCTGGATAATGTGTTGAAGTCAACAGGAACAGACTCGTCGAAGGAGGTCCTTGATGTACCCCCCATCAATGACACGAAACTTAAAAAGATATGTAATTGGTGGATCAAAAGAACATGGACTGACACAGGTATTGAGAAAAAAATTTGTGAAGGTTGACTCTTGAGGAAGACACTTCCCTTGAACCTTGAGGCACGATAGCAGAAACATGACATGGACCAAAACACAATAATGCAGTGAATACGGTGACTTTCGTAGGGTGATCTAAAGTAGTAAGAAAAATCAAAGGATTGGTTCAGTGCAGAGGTTCAACGGATTAAAATGTATGCAAAGACAAAGTGTCGTGTTCAAGGGCGACCGTAAGAATCACTGGTATTGTTCTCAAAACCTGCTTGGCTTGCTTCCTTCAATTTTTCCCCCATCCAGATAGACGAGCACCTCTTTTTGATTTAATGAGCTCGAGGAGGGTAACACATGCTCGATATAAATCACCTTCGGTAAGTCCCTCTTCCTTTGTTTAACGAACTGGAAGAAGTAAGGGTTTGGTCCCGTATGGGCCCTTCAATGTATGATCGTTTAACGAGTCCAAAGAAGGTAAACTCAGTGGTTTTTCATATTTAGAGAGTCTGAAAATGACTTAAAGACGACTCCAATGTTTTCCTTTTTCATAATATTAGTCTCATGAGGATGAAAAAGAGATAAATTATCACTCAAAAGACGCCCTTTCAAACCTTTTAACGAGTGTGAAAGGAAGCAATATCACTCGAAAATCTTTTCACGTTAAGAGAGTCTGAAAAGAGCTTAAAGATGACTCCAAGGGGTTCCTTTTTTGTGTATCCATGTGGGTCCGAAAAAGAGATAAAAGTTTACCCGGCGCTTTCTTATGTGTTTGGACTTGAGAACGAACTAAGACTATGCTCATGAATGTGACAAGATGAAAAAATGAACAAAACTGCTTTGAAACCTACCAATAATGTCAAAACTGCATTCCAGGGGATTAATAAGGCCTCCAAAATATTTTCAAAAACCCAAAAATAACTATATCTTATGCAAAAAATGAAATATATAATAGTAAAATGGGGTAACAACATCATTTACCATTTCATTTGTGCAAAGATTTGTAGTAGTGGAGAATTTGTGCTTTGGAGGTGAATCTTGCATTGTTCGGTGCCAGAGTTACAGTCAACCATTTTCCTCATCCTTTGGACTAGTTTAGTGATTTTCTTCCTTTATTTCATTTGTATGGTTCAAAATTCATTTTTAGGCAATGGTTGGGTGCAAAAATTGATGCCCTAGGTTGTCTCAAGTGTCCAAAAAAGCTCAATGCTCCTCTAGATTTAGTGGGGGAGTGTTGCTTGTTTGTTAAAATGCCCCTACAAGTTGTTGAGTAGCGTGCCAATGCACTGGTGTAGTGGTGGAGAGGGCGCTGCCCAAAACGTAAGGAAAAAATTTCCCAAAACGACCAACGCTTTCTCAAATAGTGAATGGTGTGCATTTTGATTTTTAAAGTGCCTTGATGGCTGTTGTAGGGATACGTTGGTGCAATGATGTACATATGAGAGGGGCATTGGCCTCATAGACAACGCAAAAAAAAATTTGAAAGTTTTTTAATTACCCAAAAATCAATGAAAAAAAATGATTAATGAATTTTGATTGTTGATGATTGCAGGTAACTTTGGAAATAATCATGATCGAGTGGAAAGAAAGAGAGCATGAGCTCGATGATGTGGCCACCTTGTAAATTCCTCGAGCACGGGCTGCATTGAGGAATTGCAGTCTTCTCAAGTTCTTCAAAATGAAAAAAATGAAGAAAGAGATTCTTCTTCTTGAGCATATGATTGGGTTATGGAACGTCATGGAACAAGGGTTCCAAATTGGAACACACCTTCTCACCATCGAGTTGGAGGATATATACTTCCTGACTGGCCTCTCAAAAAGAGGGGCTCCCGTAGTTTTATCAGAACAGGGGGAACTTCTTGCGCCTGTGGATGAGTACCTAGAAAACCATTGTGTCCTAGGAGCGAGACTAGTGGGAGGAAGAATCACAATCAAAGATATCAGGGACCTGCCTCTCTAGTCCATTATGTTTTCCATTACAAGTATAGCGGGAAGCACCAGTGCGTACCTAGTTTAAAGATCACAGGTGGCCTATGGTTTATAGTGTCTAGAACCAACACTATTTAACTAGAGTGAAGGGTTCCTTCAAAATGTGAAGGAGCAGATTACGAGATGCAGAGCAGGGCAGAAGAAGCAGTTCGGGTATGGTTCATACTTGGTTTCATTCTTCTTAGAACACATTCCTCTAATGCAAAATCAAATTGCATTAGTAGATGCCAATTGATCGTGATAGAAGATTTTCCATACGTCGTAGTGGATTTCCAGAGAAGCATTGACTTGGTCCTTCCAGATGAGGTAGACTGGGATGTGTTAGGTAAGAAACCAAAAAGGTCTTGTCAAGTGTGTTTTTTTATTTTAAACATATATTATTTTTTGGGTACATAGGAGAGTTTCTAACAGATGTATCGTTTCATCATGCAGACAAGGGAGCAACACGTCTGACAAAGATACTGTCATTGGGGCGTTGTGGGGATGCTCAGGTAGTAGTAGCTGCAAGGGGTCTCCTAGAGGTGGAGACAAACCTCTGTGGTCTTATGAAAGGTATTCCTCCCTTTGAGAGGGAGAACATGCCCTTGCACTTGCACAGACACACAGTGGGGGTTCCTGAAAGTATTAACTCTTTACTGAGATGAGTAGCCCATGCGGTGATGTGCTACTCAGAGCACAATGTGATGCAGGAGGACTAGGACCTCACTGATGATCTTTCTTTGTATAGTCTTTATGACGATGTTATGGGCACGAGGACCCAACATTTTTCCCTTCTATGTACCTTTTTTGACGTAATCAAACATTTTCAGTCACGCCATATATATATACATTTCCAAGTTTTTACAGTGCCAAATGATTTTGCACATAATGATGTCATTTATTTTATGTGTTTTAATTTACATGATGATATGTGATGTGATTTATTTCCTTTATGAAAACTTATCTATGTGTGAGATACCTATCCATGATGTAATTAGCTAACGAATCTGAAATGGTATTGAGTTATCTTGGTATGTGTTTTTATTCAATAAAATAAAACATTCGTTCAAGATGACGAACTCATAAGTGGAGACGTAGTAGGATAGGATTGTGAATAGCGTAGATTCGATTAATTTGACAGACCATGATTTGGGAGTCTAGGTTGACGAACATGCGAGAAACGCCTAGGGAGGAGGCTTCGGTTAAAATTCCGATGACAGCATGATATTCTACCATGTTGTTAGTTTTCGATCCTAAGAAAATACCTCTAGAACTCACCAACTCGTCAGAGTGGTAAATGACCCAAGTTGGAGAAGCAACGTTCTGGGTGTGTCAACTAGCACCATCCACAAACCTGACAAAGATAGGAAAGGAGGATGTCATCTCCACATGAAAACAAAAGACACAATATAAGTGGCTAAGGAAAAAACTCAAGCATGCAAAATAAAAATAAAAACCAAACTAAAAATACAGTAGTGTACAAAGCACGTATGCTAGATGTTCTGTGCATAATACTTCTTAAGGTAAAGCCCATTCCAAGGCTCACCCAGGGAGATTTTGTCGTAGACAATTAGTTCATAGGCGCCTCTATGTAGAACATGTTTCATGATGTAAGGACCATGCCATAGAGGTTCTAACTTCCCTGTCCCTAACTTATCATGAGTCTGGTCATAAACGAGGGCTAGGTATCCTTCTGCAAAAGAGCAAGGATGGAC
>JASDQU010373749.1:8213-24348 GCA_032191745.1 Picea mariana | reverse complement strand
CCAATCAACAATTGGTCTGCAACGATAATGACATTACTGGTCATACCAGTAAAGTGATTTAAAGGTACCATATAACTAACAGACGTCTCGGGCACTTGTGATGCCATGGGTTGATCGGGATTCGTTCCTAGGTTATCGTATAGATCACGAACTATCAAAGGGATAGAACCAAATCCAGAGGTTTCAACAGTATGAGTTGGGGTCCTAAATGATTCACTTTGGAAAAAGGGATCCTCGACTCGAGATCCTACGTGAGGTCCGGTGGATACTTGAGTTTCCTCAATAACAACAACCTCTCCAGATGATTTTACTTGCAACAGATGCGGTTCTTGCCTAATACTCAAAGCTGGGTTGATTCAAAAAGATTCCAAGGAATCGAAAACAATTCGTAACTATTCTAGAGAGTATGTGCTTCCAACCTCAGAGCCTAGTTTGTTATGAGCCTCAGGAGGGCCTTTTGAAGAGTTGGGAAGAAAAGGTAGATAACCCTTGGGATCTTCCAGGGGTAACCCTTGCATCCTACGTGAACGGTGAAGGACGATGTTTCTTGAGCTAAGTAATGAACGAAAAAATAAATCTATGGCCAACTAACAAAAAGAAACAGCATACAATAAAAATCTAGGAATCAAACCAAGAAAACAAAACCTTCTCTCGATGACCGTACTAGTTGGTGATGAAATCCAACGTCACTTGATCAAGTCAAGAAGGGGATAGGATATGGTGGAACAGTTACGATGGTGACCTGCTTAATAGACTTATGCCTTAGTGCAAGCTTCCACACAGTAATTGTGGATTTACCCTCTAAGGAGCCCGAGTGAGTTTGATCAATGTCTGTTCCAGGTACAGTGAGACTTCCCTTCACCATCACCTTGTGTAAGTACCTAAAGATTATGGCTACTAAGGACACCAAATCACAATCAGTTCTTGGGTGGGTACAATCGACACTCCAGTCTGAACGTATGAGCAGGATAACAAGTCTGAAATCTTTCGAGAGAACTGGGGACAAGTGGACTAGTAGAACTCTAGAGGACCTTGAACGGATTCAGAGTTCATGAAGCACCGAGACCAAATGAAACCAGTTGAACCTCAATAAGAACCCTCAATATACGATCTAACCACTACAAACGGTTGAATCATGGAGGGATAATCTCCGTAACTCTCTTGAATGTGACCTTGTGCGTAACCCCCATGTGATAGGGGGATCCTAGAAAGCCTATATGACAATTGGATTTTCTCTCCCTATTGCAAGATGCTAATGTTCATTTTGAATACTTTGGAGAGTTGTACTCATAGCCTAATCCAAAGTGCTAATCCTAGTCTAATGTTGGTGGAAGATTCTAAAAACAAAATGTTCTAGATAAATATTAATTAGCATTAATTTTGCAGTTGTTCTTTACTCAAGGGTGTATGGAAATGAAATTGATGGTATTATGACTCAATTCCCCAAAAATGCATTAGAAATGATGAGAAGTCTTTTCTTTCAATGTATGCCTATTTAAGGGAAAGAGAAGAATGTTCTTGTCACTCTCAAACACTAAATGCAGAATCCTCAATCAATTGTTTCTCAATCAAATCCAGTATAATGCTAAAAATTCCATAGAATGTTGTTCTAATATCCAAAAACAATCATAACAAATGTATCATTTTGCTTTATGTGTGAATGATAATCAATTTGATGTAAAGCTCCTTATGTCATTCAGACTTTAAGATCAATGAGATTCAGACAATCAAAAGCAAGTTTCACACAAACAAAAGTACATTCTCGTCATGATTTAAGCAAGAAGAAAAAAGATAACAAAACTTGCAAAAAGAAAACCGAAAACTCAAAAAGAAGAAAAAAGGTTTGGACAAGATGACCTCAAAGATCAAATGGAATGGTGCATAGACCTTTGAATTTCCTCACAAAAGCTTCCACTCAGTCAGATAAGTGAGAGGAAAAAAGTAAGTTGACTCTAAATCGTCAAAGACAAAGAGTGACTTCAAGGTAAGGAAAAAACATCAAAATTCCAAACAAAAGGTGGTCAATTCTCAGAAAATAGAGTGTTGAAGGCCAAGACTAAGATGTACTGAGGTTGTGAGACTTCTGATCAAGTGCCAAAAGAAAGAAATGAACTCAGAGAATGAAACCCTAGAATATTTTTCATAGAAAATGGGCAACGCTCTGGTGTAAAGGGCACCAGGGTGTTTCAATGCTCTCTGTAAGCTCAGCAAGGAGCATCGACATTCTGGTAGAAGAGGTAGGGGGGGACTGGCCACTAAAAATTTAGAAAAATGCCCAGAAAATAAAAAAATTCAAGCAAACTCAGGAAATCAAAGTGTATGAGATGAGGTAAAGAGCTAATCAACATAGTTCTAAGAATCAAAGACACAGTATGGATAAGGTCAAAAAAATGAGCAAAGGCCAAAACAAGACCTAGGAAAGGGAACAAAAATCAAGGTTCCTCCCTAGTGGATTCGCCAATTTTTGTTATAGAGAAATCCCCTTGCAGACAAGTGGATTCTCTCTTGGATACTAGACCCCTATGACCAAGACAAAAAAGTTCTATTGTGGACACTGACTTTCCTTTTCATGAAGCTAAACTATCCAAAGAAGAAGAAGGAATAAGAGTAAATACATTTTTACGGACATTTGTCCTTGCTCAATCCAGGCTAATCTTGATCTCCAAGTTCTCCAAAAGGTCCTGCAATACAATGAACAACAACAATGAGACATACTTCCTACTCTACCATGATTAGCTTCATAATGGATCTATGAAAGAAACAAGTTCATGAAACGTACACAAGATTTAAAGGAAACAGGCCAAGCATAGATTTATATTAATGAAAACAAAGTGAGATTCTTACAACCATGGATGTAGGTGCAACAACTTCACCAAGCTCTCTTTGTCTAGACCCTTTCTCAAATAATCCACACAGAATTTTGATGCTTCAATGATATCTCCCTTATGAGATCATAAGTTTGATGCTTCACAATGTCTCTCTTTTTTCCATGAAGAGGCCTCCTTATATAGGTTTGGAGAGGCCTAACCACTTAAGAAATTATTGGGAAAAGTTGAGGATTCTTCTCCTTTAGTTATGGATCTTCCCTAAGATCGAGCCTTGACCTCAGATCCGAATCCAACCAACTCTAGATATGAAGGGACTCTTCCATGATTTCTTTCAACAATCCAAAGATTCGCTCAAAAAAGGCCATCGCTCTCTCAGAATGGGGCACAAAGCGTTGGAACGCTCCCCCAAAATAGGTCACTGAGTGTTGGCACTCCCTGACAGTGTATAGGGGAGCGTTGCCTTCCAAAATTGATTTTTTAGTGGTTTTCTCAGTGGCAAAAGACTTGCACTCTTTGTCAAATGACTTCTCCTCTTCATAACCAGTCTTTTGAGGTGTCTTGTAAGTGTTCTTGATAATGTCGTCCGAGACACAACATGGACAAGATAATAGTATGATATTTGCGACACTTGTAGGCAAAATGTGACACCTGCAACATTGGTAATGATGACACTAGGCCATCATCCTAATGAGTAATTTTGGCGACACTTGCGACATTGTTAATGAAGACACTAGGCCATCATCCTAATAAGTAATTTTGATGTGTAACAGTTGTTGAAA
The DNA here is from genome assembly GCA_032191745.1 of Picea mariana. Taxonomy (NCBI): domain Eukaryota; kingdom Viridiplantae; phylum Streptophyta; class Pinopsida; order Pinales; family Pinaceae; genus Picea; species Picea mariana. The sequence continues at coordinate 20,741 of JASDQU010373749.1, read as the reverse complement.
GGAAGAACATTTCTCTCAAGGAGATGACCAGTTGCATGTTGCATGCAAGATCACTTCCTTCCAAGCTTTGGGATGAGGCACTTAACTATGCTACTTACATACAGAACAAAGCACCTCACACATCTATTGAGGATAGGACACCTTTTGAGGCTTGGACATGTGACAAACCAGATGTCACACATTTTCACATCTTTGGATCTAGAGCATGGGCCCATATTCCTTCTTAAAAGAGAAAAGCCTTAGATTCACAGATCATACCTTGCATCTTTGTGGGATATCCAGATGATGAGAAGGGTTACAAATTTACTGATCCCTCTACAGACCGACTCATCATTAAGGGTAGTGTTTAGTTTGAGGAGAGTCCTTTGCATGCACCTCCAATGCAACATCCAGATAATCTTGTGCTTCCATCAGTTCCATACATTAGAGATGATGATTCCACACACTCAGATGTTAGATATTCAGACATAGATTCAAAGGATTTTGTACATGCAAATGATCATATAGTACAACCAAATGAGGATCCAACATCATGGCTTCAACAAATTCCCAAGTGAGCACCGTCCACACTTCAGGTAGCAGGAAACCTTGTAGGGGATCCATTAGATTCGAGGAGGACTCAAACTCAACATGTGGATCCTTCTCATGTACTTTCAAATTCTGAACCAATGATGCCCATGCATTGTTATATGGTTCAATATTCTGATCCACATACCTACAGTGAGGCTGTTGGCAATCCACTATGGGAAGAACATGACTCTCTCTTAGAGAATCAAACATGGTATTTGGTTCGACTTCCGCCAAGGAGGAAACTTGTTAGATGTGTTGGGGACCTATAATCATAGGTAACTCGATTCTTTGACTGTTGATTTGGTGTTTCTCTTGTGATGACGAAGTCTGACTCGGTTGATCCCGTTTCTCCCCTCCATTTCATTTCGCTCGATCCCCCATCACCCTGCTGCATCATTCATCCACACTGCGCCACTCATTCCCTTGTCTTTTTGTCCCTGAACAACATCTCTCCCACCACCCATTCACGAATAAATGAACTTAGGATTAAAACAAACATAACAATAAATTAATTAGATTAAATAGTAATAAAGTTTAGTATAGGATAATTTAAAATAAAATGGTTAGACTAACTATTAATTAATTAATTAATTAATTAATTCATAATTAAATTAGTTTAATAACTAGGTTAGTTTTTAGATTAAATAAAACAAATTAATAAAACAATAGAAAACATATATTAAAATAAAAAACATAAAAATTAAATAAAAACAAAAAACAATAAACAAAATAAAACATATAAAATAAAATTAATAAACAAACATTAAATAACATAAAACAAATTAAATATTAAAANATAATAAAACAAATATTAAAATGAAAACATGAAACAAAATGTAAAAAAAAAATAAAAAATAAAAAATAAAATAAAACCTATCCTAAGTTCTATTCCCTTAACACCCACGCATACATCCACATTAAACATTTAAATCAACAGCCTTTAAAAATTCTGGACCCTCCCTCACTATCCGAAACTTAACGAGAGGGGGTCCGGAATGATGGTTTTCCAATACCACCCCCCAGACAGGTTTTGGCTCCCCATTCCAGCGGACCCCCCCCTAAAACCGCTTACCACCTCAGGGGGGGTCCGGAATACCACTCTGCCCCTAAAAAACTGCTTTCCCAGCATTTTGACCAGTCAACTTTCAAATCATTTTCTAGGCAGAATAATTCGAATTTTGAAAAACTGAGAGAGGTTTTTCTCCGTAATGGGATGAAGAACAAAAACCTCTCTCAGTTTTTTCACAGGTGCCACGATAAGGGAGAATTGAAGCCCTTTTTTTTTTTTCCAGATTTTCACTTTTCCGTTACAGTCCTGATTTTGCGGGAGCTGTTACGGCCAGCTGGAGGCGAATTTGGAAAAACCGAAGGAGGTTTTTGTCCAGCACATGCCCATCTACAATAACCTCCTTCAATTTTTTCCCAAGTGTCAGCGTTGAAGAGAAAAATATGTATGTTTAGACCCCTTTTTCGCAGAAATTAGGCCTGTCTTTCATGGCAGACAGTTCCAAATTTTTAGGGATTTATGGCTATTTTTGGCTGAGGCGATTGAAACTAACTTTTGAAACTTATGTGGAGGTCTATCCTATTTTTTCAGAGGATTTTAATGTAAGGAGGTTCGACCTGGAGGTACCAGATGAGGAGATAATATAGAAACATGGCTTTCTGTTTTGTAAAGATGATCAACAGTCTGTAAATGATTTTGCGAATGAATACAAAGACATTGTTTCCAGATTCTTGTTTCATGTTTAAGTGGTGAAGTTTTTCCCTCATGTAACTCACGATTTTCCTATTTCATACACTTTTCTTTCTGTATTGTTTATGAGAAGGTAATGTACAGGATTTGTTCTTGACACCCTGTGCTGGCTCAATGCAATATTTATGTTTTCTTCCAGGTTTGAAGTGTAGAATTCAACTGTACTCTGCTCTACATTTGAAATGAATCCAAATCTTTTCTTCCTTTCCCATTCTATAAGGTCAAAGAATCCACTTGCATGATTATCTTGCCTGGTTACATCCTGTTTTAGTTATTCATTCATCTATCGTCTTTATCATTGACTCCATGTTGCCCAATGGTCCTTTATGCCTTAACCAAACCAACTCAAAATCCATAAACAAACCCACGTTCTTCACAGCTAGCCTAATATTCTCTTCAAACAAAGCTATATTAGACAGAGAGATCCCTCTCTGAGTCTTGGAGGGCTAGATCCAAGACTTGAAGTGGTTTTGATGTTGCCTCTGTGACTGCCATCACAGCCTTGGGCAAATTACAGAGTGCTAACAAGATGAAAATGGGTCTATAGGACCAAGAGAGCAACAAATGGTCAGGTGAGCAGGTACAAGGCCAGATTAGTTGCAAAATGATTTAAGAAAATTCATGGATATATTATGATGAGACCTTTTCTCCTGTAGCAAAGATGGACTTCGTTCGCTTGGCTCTAGCCATTGCATCAACGAAAGGATGGGAAGTTCACCAGATGGATGTGAATAATGCTTTTCTTCATGGTGACCTTTCAGAGGAGATTTACATGGAGCAGCCGCATGGGTTCATTCACAACTCATCTTTAGTATCCAGACTAAAGAAGTCTCTCTATGGCCTCAAGCAGACACCAAGAGCATGGTATGAAAAGATGGATTCTTACTTGCTTTCACATGACTTTGTTAGATGTAAATCTGATTCCAATGTGTACATGTTGAGGACTACTAACCTTGTGATGATTTTAGTACTCTATGTTAATGATCTTTTCATCATTGGTAGCTTTGCTTCAGCCATTGCTTTGGTCAAAGATATTTTTCATGACAGGTTCTCTATGACGGACATGGTTCCACTACACATCTTTCTTGATCTTGAGATCAATCAAGATGCTTTCAACATCAAACTTTTTAACTGCTTAGCCATAGAATCATTTTTAATTGCTTAGCCACTATTCTATGGGCAATGAGAAGAACAATATAAGATACAACTTTTACTAAGTGTACATGTCTTACATTTTTTGAATATTGTTTTTTTTTGGGTTTAAATTTAATTCTGAAGAATCACGGATCTTAAAAAAACAATAAAAAAATATGAAAAGTATATTTTTTTAATAAAAATGATTGCTTTTATTATTGGAATATTGTTTGACACAAAAGTGGTGTTCAATATTCATTAGAAGTGATATTAGGTTAAATGTTCAGATTTTAGGTTTAATGTTCACTCACCAAAGACTAAACCGATTAAAATTCCTAGTTACATTTAACTAAATAATAACTAAAAAACTTTTATTGAATGAATTTGGTTATTATGTTTTTCAATATTACTGGCATAGGTTAGGAGTGAAGATTGATTAAATCATAGAGTTTGAATTTTGTAAAGTTTATTGAAGTATATTTATTCTAAAAATAAGTTTTATAAGAAAATTATAAAATAATAAATTATGTGTCATATCAAAGTGGTGTACATTTCCATATAAGCTAATCTAATATAAAATTATAAAATGAAAATTAAAAATAACAATCAAAAGTTTAAATTCTTATACATAAAGAATAAATGATAATAATATCATACAATAATAATTACTATTAATATACATTATAAAAATAAATTAAATAATAATTTATTATTATATAATAATAATTTATTATTATATAATAATAATTTATAATATAATCATATAAATGTGACAACATTAAATTAAAACAATGTAGTTATAATATAATATGAATTAAAGTAATAATATTAATACATACATATGAAAAGTTTAATACTTTATTATATTATAATATAAATGTGAATGTACCTTGTGTATTAAAAAGATATGTTTATTATAATTCATTATATTCTAATATAAATGTGAAAAAAAGTAATAATATTAATGCATACATATGAAGAGTTCACTACTTTGTTATATTATAATATAAATGTGAATGTGCCTTGTGTATTAAAAATATATGCTTATTATAATTCATTATATTCTAATATAAATGTGAATGTTGAAGATGTACTAAGGAATATTTGTAATTTAAATTAAAAATGAAAAGGTTTAATATATACTATAATTTAATATTATGAATCAATTATTATATAAAAGTTACATAATTTTAAATTAATAAATATATTACAATTTTATAATTACTAATTAAATAATGAAAGTATTAATAACATAAAATATTTCATATTGAGTATTTTATAGATTGTTTCACTAAGATCTTAGTCGTGGTTAAATATTGTCAAATAGAAACATGATACACAAATATCCTTGATTTTTATATGTTCAATTCAATGATTATCGTTGATTCAATTCTTTGAAATTTTATTGGTCATTGAGCTTTACAACGTATTTAATTACATTTGAAAAATGGTTTTGCCAATTTTCTTATTTGATGTATGTCAAAAATTGTCCTAATTGCATTTGAAAAATAGTTTTCCCAAGTTTCTTATTGGATGAATGCCAAAAATTGTCCATAAAAAATTGTATATGTGCAAGAGAGTTTGCTACTTGCTCAAAAGCACAGTCTAGACATAAGGTGTTACCTTGTTGACCAATATCTTATCATGTTCATTCATAAAGGGGGTTTTTTAATTGTAAAAACTAAAGTCAATATATTGTAGGTATTGGGGGTATGTGGGGTCTCAAGGGTTTTATAGGTATTGGGGGTTACAAAAGGGGTATATAGTGAAAACAAGTGCAACGGGATGTGATATATTTCCTCTGAAGATAATAAAATAAATTTTACTCAAATCTATATAAACTTACCGAGTTTCCTTTGCCTTTGAGGTTTCCCATTCCCCTCAGAGGGTGTGCGAGTGCTTTAGCCCATTCCTATAATTAAAATATTTCATTTAAAAAGAACCTAAATTTATTTTGGACCCTGATGTTTCTATCATATGTCTCCATAAGAGGCTGGTTTTTTGAATAGAAGATTTTAGTGTATAGTGGAGGTTTTGCATTCGTAGAGATTGTCCTAACAAGTTTAACCGTATTCCAAATCACATCTGCCAAAAAAACGGATGGGAGTCTACCCCACCAATGCCAACAAGTTGCCCGAACAAGCCTGCCACTAGATCCATTGGGTTTCTAACCCCACATCTATTAGTGGTAGTAGTGGGACATGCCAAATCACACAGAGATAACAACTAGACCAAATAATTAATGTCAAAATTAATTTCAAACCTCGAATGAAGTGAAGGCTCTAATAACACTATCAATTTATTGACCAATCAAGGGTCATAAAATATTAATTTTGTTATATATATATATTTTTAATTGTTATGTTCAACATTAAAATTTGTACACATTTTTTAAGTCAACATAAAACTAATATGAAAGTCAATGCTAACTCATTGCTATATACTGCCTCCGTGCCTCCTGGAGTACAACAAGGGTTTCACAGAGTAAATACCTCGTAACTCTATAGGTATTGGGGGTTACAAAAAGGGGTATCTAATGAAAATAGGGGTTTCACAGAGTAAATACCTCGTAACTCTAGAGAGCTCATCTAAAACCTTTTTATGTTTGGATGTTCAATTATTTGAAACATAATATTGTTTGGAAGTGTTTTTAAGTTGTTCTCAAAATGAAACAATTAAATAGTTGATGGTGTAAATCAATGATCTTATATTTAAAAAATATCCAATTTTATTGTTTATGGAAAAAATAAAAATAAAATAGACATAAGCATTGTATTCATAATGTAACAATTCCAATTGGCTTATGCATAAAAAAATGTCTTAACTGTTGTTGGAATAATGCTTACAATAGAATTGGTTTGGATTTGGTTTGAATCTGTTGTAGATTGTTGAGAGATTCTCTCAACAACTATCTCTATGTTTGGAGATAGTTGGATGTGATTCCAACTATATATACATGTAATATTGTGTGTAATATTGGTATTAGAAAATATTATTTGTGTGTATAATCTTGTGCTATGGCTCTATCAAATTTTATTTTGGTATCAAAGCTTGGCTGAGCTTAATCTCTCAAGGGAGTGCCCAGGAAGATGCGATAGCCATTGGAGTTGATTATGTGTAAATATGTGTGGGAGTGTGTTTTTTAGCGAGTGTAGTTGCGTGAATAGACCGTTGTTGGAGTGAAATCCACTACAAAAGGTATCACTTCCGAAGATTGTTGGAGATTTCAAAAGGCAAGTTGTGATATCTCAACCAATGTGAACAAAGTGGACTCAAACTTCAAATTTGCAGCCAATTGTTTCGAAGTCTTCTGAGTCAACACAACGTTCAAACACAAGGCTCCATAAACTTAAAATAATCGATCTAGTTTCAGGGCCACGTTCGAAGAGAGGATCTAAGAATAATCAGATGGCAGTTGGGAGTGCAATTGAGTCAATTATGACCGTGGGATTGCTTCATTCTTCCTTTCATACCAATGCAAATTGAGAAATAAAAGCATATGCATCGCTAAGTATATGGGAAGTCGTCATTTGTTGAATGCAGTTCTTGTTGAAGAAGACTGCGAATTGGTATAAGCGGTGGTTCTTATGGGCATTAGCTTTATCAGTTTATTAGATGTGGGCACTATTCTATTGTGTTTCACTCTTGATAATATATACAGATTTATTGTGTGGTGTGGTTTGTTTTAAACTATGTATTGTAAAATTATTTAATGAAGAACTAATTATAAGAATAGAGTATCATAATTTAAATTCTAGTGGTTCTCAATGTTCTTTGGTGCCAAGAGAACAAATTGTTGATTTGATTATGTCTCTATTATGTTATATGCTGGTGAATCTTGTTGTGCTTCAGACTTCAAGAACAATAGTTACAGGTTGACTATGTATATATTATTGTATGTGTGTTTAAGAGGGTCAATTGTATGATTGACTGCTGAAAATATCCAGTAATCAGATCATTGTCCTATATAACTATCGAAATTTTCTCTTCGGGGTAATTTCACAGATGGTAGTGTAGCCATAGGATAATTCAGTGTCAAGGCTATACTTTGGAGTAGTCAAGAAGCGTCAATCCTGCAAATACATCAATGATGGTCAGAAGCGTTGTTATCTTAAATGAATTGAAATGGAAGCTCAAAGTTGTAGAGAAGAAAGAGTGTATACCGAAAGATTTTAGAGTGGATAGGACTGTTGATGAAGACCACATCAAGACAAATATCTATGTTGAAATTTGAGTATTGTAATTACGATATAACATTTGTAATGTAAGCATTATGGGAGGGTGTTGGAATCATGCTTACAATAGAATTGGTTTGAATCTGTTGGAGATTTGTTGGAGGTTGTTGAGAGATTCTCTCAAGAACTATCTCTATATTTGGAGATAGTTGGATCTGATTTCAACTATATATATGTGTAATATTGGTAATAGGAAATATTATTTGTGTCTATAATCAGTTAGAAATCATGAGAGCAGAGATGCACAGGAATAACACACAATAATTGAATGTATTACACACACACATAAGTACATATATAGTTGGATACAGATTCAACTGATTCCATATTTGGAGGGAGTGGTTGAGAAGATATCTCAACAGCCTCCTACAAATCTTCAACCAACCCCAAATTAATCATTAATTCTAACATAATCCTGTGCTATGACTCTCTCAATTTTTATCTATTGTTTCATTGATGTTGATTATTCCAATTGACTTATGCAAAAAAATGTCTTAATTGTTTTTATTGTTGTTGATTTTGTGTAGTACACATTTTTTAGTTATAGCTATATTTAAAGTTTTATCCTATAAAGCTATTTGTTTTTAATGTTACTAGTTGAGAACATTTTTAGTTTAAATGATCAGACTACAAACTTATTTAACATTAATTAAGACAATATTTTAATAAATATTTTTTTAAAGGTTGTGTTTTTTTAATTACAAGTAAAGTTAAATTAATTAATTTATGTTTTAATTACATGTAGTGAACAATGATTAAAAAATAGATAATCTTATTAGCTAATTTATTATCAATAAGAATGGTTACAAATTATATAATCATGTTAAGTAAATTAAACTACTATATAAAAATGGTTACAAATTGTATAATCATGTTAAGCAAATTAAACTACTATTAACAATGTCAATAATTGTATTAATTAAATTAAACAATGTCACGTTTCTTTGGTACTGATAATATCAATTTTCTTTGATAACTGCCTATATATTATTAAGATATCAAGTTTCTTTGATATTGACAATCTCAAGTTTCTTTGGTAACTGGCTATATGTTATTAAGATATACAAATACCCTGTTTCCACTAGTATTAGCAGAAGCACGAGGACAAACCAATTGAGATGGAAAAGTGGAAAACAAATTATGAAAACATAGTATCAAAAACAATTACTGTAAACTATAGCCAAATTACAGCTTATGTATTCCGATGTTTTGAAAATAGAACCTTGTTTACTTGATTATTAAAATTGTGTTTCTAACCTAAAAGTTTCCATTAAATAGTTTCTTTTTTAAATAAATTATATGGTTTGTTTTAATAGTTTATAATGGCAATATTTAAATCATGTTAATCTGCAAATATCGTTTATGTTTAAATCATGCTAATCTGCAAAGCAACTTTGTGAATGAGTTATCCCCTTCGTGAAAAAATCAAATTGCCCAACAGATTCAGACTTGTAAGAAACACAGTTTGCCCGATATTTACACTCTTGGCTTTTGTAGAATTTACAAGAATTGTTGAAACTTTATATTTCAATGATTGAATCTGTATAATTTTAGTGTTTAAGGAGTTTCTTTATGGTGCTGAATTCATTTATGCATTCAAAAATACAATTTAAATAATTGAAAATGGTGATTTCGCCAAAATCTGTTTTTCCAAATTCTGTGAAAAAGTTCAAAAAGTCTAATGTTTAGACAACCTCTTAAAAAGTATTATGTTGTGAGGATTTGGATAGAGAATATTTCAATATTATGTTTTATCCAATATTTTTCACACTCCACTCTCATCTTCATATTATATGTTTTATTCAATATTTCTCTAATCTTATTTTCACTCATATTATGTTTTATCTAATATTTTTCTCATCTTAACTTTCATATGAGAATAGAAACATGCAAAAAAAAAAAAATATTAAGTAACTCACAATCCAATATTCTTCATCCTCATATTAAGGTGGGATATATTTAATATAATATTCCTCATAACCCAATATTCCTCATCCTGATATGAGGATGGGATATATTGGGAAATGGGAGAAGGATAATAGACACTAATTACATAATAACAAAAATTGTGATGCTTTCTATTCATTCAATCAATATAATGATACAAGAAAAAGAATTACTTTAAAAAGTAACAAGAAAAAGATTGCATCGAGAATTACTTTAAAAAGTAACAAGAAAAAGATTGCATCGTTAATACAAACAAGTTTTCTGTTTTGGCAGGGTATGCAGGGTTTAAGTTTAGTGAGACTAGGGTTTCATTTGGCTCTAACCTAGTGAAAGTAGTCTTTGAGTCAATTTCTAGTTGAACCTTTTTATGAAATGATTTTTTTAGTTGGAAGCTGTTGATCTAATAATTTTTCACAAGTTACCTTATTTTATAGGGTTTTCCCTATTTTAAACCAAACTGCATCGCACTACTTGCCGGAAAGGTAAATCGAGAGAAAAGATTGCTCCCCAGTTAACCCACTCCTTATTTTATTCCCCGAGATAAGTAGTTAGTGTTGATTTTTTCCCAAATTAATGCAGGAAAACTAAAATACAAATTATAATTATGGTAATTTACGTGTTTTATGATTTTTCTTTTTTTTTTTAATAGTAGATTATTTTTGTTTGAAATTCAATAAGAAATTATTGAATATACATGCTAAATTTGTTTAATTTAAAAATTTTGGATATTAATTTAATTTTGTTTGAAATTTGATAAGAAATTATTGATTGGTTAAATTTGCTTAATTTAAATATTTTGGGTTTTCAACTTGTTTAATCTATTTTTCACCCAAATTTATATTATAGGATTCTTAAAAAAACAAAACATTTGAAAAGTTGTTAATACTGGTACTAAAGACATCTTGACCGATATGCACTAACGTGTCACTTCATAAATTAAAATCCGTCCTGGCTTTGGCGGCACAATTGCGTATCTGTTGTAGAGATGAAAACGTGTCAACAGTAGTATTATGATAGTGATTGCTTTGTATTTATTCACTGGACAATAGTGATTGCTTTGTATTGATTCACTGTACAATATTTCTATAGGGTTATTAAATGAGTTTTAAAAATGTGGAGGGGTTTTAAATGTATGGAAGGTTGTGTTTTATTTATGGGATATATTTCGATCATCTATTAATTTTAAATTTTTGATACTGCAGGTTATATTGTAATTAGTTAATAGTTAAATTAGTTGTTTTGATTTTTTTTGTTTTTAATAAAATTTTTACAATATTTTATATATATTTATATTAAATTAAATTTTTAAAATATAAAGAATTATTTTTCAAAATTATTAAATTTGATTTTTTTTTAATGTTTTGATTAATAATTATAATTGATTAGATAATTTTTATTTGGTTTGAAATACATTTGTCAAAAATATAAAATTAATTTAAAAATATAAATCTCTAAAATTTAATATAAGTCCACTACTATACTTTATACACATTTTTTAATGACCGTTAATTATAAATCTTTATGCTTGGATTTGAAAAGGTGTCAAGATAGGGAAGTTCACTTTATTGGGCAACATATACCACCTTTGAGCCTACCTATTGATATATCTATGTAATTGCATTATTGTTAGGTAATTAAGGCACCTGGTTATAAGTTAGATATGCGACACCATCGGTGCACTCTATGTCCACGGAAGATATCCCCCCTCCAAAATCACGAGGGAACATGGGGATCAAGCCCCCCCCCTCCCCACGGAAGATATGCCCCCCCTCCGAAATCACGAGGGAACATGGGGATCAAGCCTCCTCCCTTCTTGAAATCACGAGGGAACATGGGGATCAAGCCAAAACAACCATACTCCGTTAAGAGTCATAAACATGTCACTTATAGGAATTGAACCTAGGTGGGGAGGTTAACAACCAATCCTCCCAACCACCCAAGCTAGATCCAATTGACTGCATTTAATATAAGCCCACGACTATACCTTGTACACATTCTTTAATGACCATTAATTATATCTTCGTTAGTTTTTTATGCTTGGATTTGAAAAGGTGCAAAGATACAAGAAATGGCCTCATTGAATACATTCGCTTTATTAGGCAGTGAGGTGACATGCTTTATTGCGTACTGAGGTGATGTGACTGAATGATGGTTAATTAATTGCTTACGTGCTATGTGTATATGAAAGCACATATACAACCTTTGAGCCTACCTGTTGATATATTTGTGTAATTACATTACTGTTAAGTAATTAATGGCACATGGTTATAAGTTAGAATGTTTGTCTCTTTTTTTAAAGACCGTTTGCTCATTGTTGATTCTTAACTATTGACAAAAGAAATATCCATTCTTGTAATACAAATTAAACTCTTCCTACATTAAAACAAAAATTAAATACTTCTTGTTGGGTTGTGACAACACATACCCTTGTCGTTATATTTGTTTGGAGATTTCTCGTGTGTTTGGATTTCTGGATGCCTAGAAACGTTTGAGATTTCTCCTAGTTAAATGTAGAAGTCCATGAGGAGTTTCTTGGGATTTGTATTCATTTTTCCATAGAACAATAAATATTATCATTGCCCCCATTTTGTTCTCTGTTGTGTTGTGTGTTTTATATATTTTCTTTCTTTGTTGATTAACCACTGGTTGCAGGCTCGGGCTCATATCCCAACAAGTGGTATTAGAGCAAGGTTGTCGTGAGACGAGTCATTGCACTGCGGAGAAATCACGTGGTTTGTCCATGTCACGTGCAAAAGAGAAAGGGTCGAATCGAGCCCATCTTTCCACGCCACGTGAAGAAGAGAAAGAGTCAGGTAGTGAGGTCAAGAGTCGAGGGTTGTTTCTCTCACATAGAAGAGAACATAGGGTTTCGTTCGAGGTAGCGGT